>JAJOOO010029032.1:0-28509 GCA_029582685.1 Solanum piurae
GTGAATAATAAATTGTTCTTTGTAATATGAATTAAAAGTGTATTATACATGTATTAAAAGTGATCAAGTGAAAAAAAAATGTTATTGCTATAAATGGTAAATATTTTTTATTTATAGTATATTTATGTAAGTTTCCCAATATACAATTTCAGAAATCAAACTCGCATGTTCAAACAAAACTTCAACTTCAATTCAATCTGATTTCAAATCATGTCCAAACAGGGTAAGATAAGAAATAAAGATGGAGTATTTGATTCGCTGTTGTTTGGCCATAAATTTTGAAGTTGTGATATTTGAAACTTGAAGTTATGTTTGGACATGCATTTTACTTTAAAAAAATTTAAAGTTTTTGTGAGTGGAAGTAAAATTTCTCCTAAAATATTTTGAACATAAATCTTCGAAATCAAATCAAATTTCATAGTCAAATAAATTCTTGAAGATAATTTTTCAAAATTTATGATCAAATGCTAGCAAAGAATAAAAGTTTTTAAATGAAATTTGAAAATTGTATTAATTCTAAAAATGTAATTTAAAAGAAATACGATTTACAATTTAAGCTAATGTCATCTTTCCAACGATTTATTACCTAAGTAAACTAGTGGAATTTTCCAACCAAATCTGCACATTGGGAGGTGGGGGAATTCCTTACGAAGACCCCCAACAACTTTATTTATGTTCCAAATTTCATTTCCTCCCCTCATGGCCTTTTTTTTTTTTTTTAATTCAATAGCAACTTCAATACTACTGGTAATTTTCTCTCCTCAAGAGTAGCAACTGAGTACTGATGTGGAGTGACCAGATAGAGTTGCTCGGATGGTAAGCACCCCTCACTTTCAACCTTAAGGTTGTGAGTTCGAGTCATCAAGAGAGCAAAAATAAAATAAAAAACAATGAAATGGGGTAATGTGGAAAAGAAGTAAAGAACTTACCGATGACAAAAAAGACGAGATCTATGTTGAAGGTTGCTAATGTCTCAAGTCAAACCGAATAAAAATACTTTTTCATGCATTTCAAGGTGACATCTCGAAAATGCCACTAATTGGTTCAATCACGGAACATCCAAAAACTTGATCAAATGCGAAATTGTTTTGAAAAAAAATAATTAAACTTGATTCATGAAGATGGGAATCAATTGAATAGCTCAAATCCAACAAGCTTTGGCAAATTAAATTGTTGAAAGGAATATTCAACAGAACTTATGCCATTATAACAATGTGCATATTTGGACAGAGGCCAAGGTACAAAGTCCAAGCCAAATCAATATACCAACTTCAACCTGAACTGAAAACTCAGAAACACCATTCAGCATATAAACAGTTTTCATTTCTTGTGTTCAACATATTACACGAGAAATCACACGAAAGACGAGCAGAACAATAACATCCATTCCTGCACAACCCAATGAAATGATACTTCCAATTCAAAAAAGAAAAGTACCTGTCGTTCCATGTAATGGATATCAGTATTTCTTCTCCGAAAAATACATTAAGTCCTACACAAATTCAATATGAACAAGCAACAATCAATTACCCACATTCTCTTAAGCTTGTACCTCTATCTTTTCAATTTCTGGTTTTGGTTCTTTTTCCTCTGAAGCAGTAGAGTCTGCATTGCCTTCTGTTCCTGACAAAACATCATCATCCACTGCTGGAGGAATCTTGAACATTTCATCATTTTCCAAAGCTGTGAATTTCTCTTTTGCTTCTCCTTTCAGTAGCTCGATAACGTCAAGCATTGTTGGTCTCTTCTCAGGTCGATTTTGAGCACAAATGAGAGCAACAAGAACCACTCTTTTCAATTCTTCCTCCACGTAGTTCCCACTCAACCTTGGGTCTGCAAGTTCACTCAACTTCCCTTCACACACAAGCGGTAGAGCCCAATCAGTGATTGTGCGTTTCACAGTTAAATCGACCTTCTCAATCGGTTTCTTGCCGCTAGCAAGCTCTAGCAAAAGAATACCAAAGCTGTAGACGTCACAGCTCTCCGATGCCTTCCCTAACATTGCATATTCTGGTGCAAGATAGCCTAGAGTGCCTTTTACTCTAGTGGTTACATGTGTTGCACCATCTGGGATGAACTTTGCAAATCCAAAATCAGCAACTTGGGCTTGGAAATCAGAATCGAGCAGCACATTGCTTGCTTTGATGTCTCTGTGGATGATATGTGGGGTCGCATGGTGGTGTAGATAGCTGTCATACACATTAGAGTTAAGCAAATGAGGAGGAAACACAAGACCCTGTCACACCCCAGAGGCTCTAGAAGGATAGTGGGGTGGGGGGAAGGGAGTCAGGAAGAAGGATCGAGGATGTTGAATACTTACGCAATTCCCTCAGCTGATCCAATTGCAACATTCATTCGTCGTTTCCAATCTAGAAGGCTTTCAGCAGAATGCTGGCCGTGAAGATGAGAAAGCAAGCTTAAATTAGGCATGTAGTCATATACGATCAGACGTTCCTGGCCTTCTGCACAGTAACCACGTAAACTTAGCAGATTTTTGTGTCGTACTCTAGCCAGAATTTCAACTTCAACAGCAAATTCCATCTCGGCTTTGTTGCTCCACACCTTAAGCCTTTTGACCGCTATCTGAAAATATGTATCCATTAAGAAAAGCACAACCCTATGATCAGTAGGTTAAGTTATACAACTCATTGTAACACATTGTATGGAAGGACTCAAACTTCAGTGGCATGTGATGTCTTTTCAATTTAAAGATATTTTGCCAGTCTTGCATACTACCTTTTAGTTTTTATTATAATTCCTCAGTAAAATATGTTAGTTCAAGAAATGAATCTTTTGAAGACAAGCAAGCAAAAGCACATAAGTGAACATACAACTTGCACATATTCCTAGTCACGGCCACTGTCAGCTTTCTTCTAAACGTGCCTACATCACTCTGTCCACCAACCTTTTACAACAGAGGCATTCCATGTCATGGTTTCAGCAGAAGTATCTTCTTTATTTTTTTCACTTTATCTTTTTCCCCCTTTTGTTCCCGGGAGGATTTGGCCCCTTCCTCTCAACAAAACCCGGCATAGACGTGTCCATTGCCCCCGGGGTGATATTAGCATATATACAGTTTTTATCTCTAGAACACAGATGTCAAGGATCCAGCAGATAATTAAAAAGATTCTTCAAGCTTTAAAATGATACGTTTCATTTTTAAAACATTTGTTACAGCAAAAAAATGGAAATTAGACTCAGTTTTGAGATTACTACTTGCTGGAAGATAGATAGTAGCTTTAGAGTCTTAACAAAAGCAGTACCAACAAGAAACCAGTAAATCAGATTAGAGAAGTAGTGAGATAGGAAAGAGGTGAAACAGTGATGGACTTTTGCAGAGAAATCTAAAGAATCAATAGCCCTAAAATGAGGAATACATGGCAAAGAAATATATACTGATATCCCATTCAGAATTGCAAGTTATTATCAAACTACCGTATGAAAGAATCATAGCAGATCCCAAACCTATTTATAAAAACTGAAAAGAGTTCTTAACCTAACAAACTGGTTAAGTATAAGGTTCACGGAAGCGAGAATCAGGCAGTGAGGACAGTTATCCTGTAAAGCTAAGTTTTAAGAATGATTGGTGCCAGACAAAGGATTTAAATTTAATACCACAAAATAATATAACAACAACAACATACCCAGTGTAGTCCCACAAAGTGGGGTCTGGGGAGGGTAGAGTGTACGCAGTGCTTACCCCTATCTCAGGGGTAGAGAGGTTGTTTCTGACTTAAAGTAATGTAAGCAAGAGAAAATTGGAATTTCCTAACACAGTCTCGCCTCCCCCACAAATCCCCACCCCAAAATAAAGGTACTGTCCAGGACAGCACCTTGACTAATCCTCGGACACCTACTACCTCCGACCAAGCTCAGGTATGTGGTAACTCCACCCACCCAGATTAGGCAAATGGTGATAATTCAACTAATCTTGCCATTATTAGGATGCGAACAACGGATCACACATTTCACATAAACAAACCCTACCTCCAGCTGAATTGGACTACTTCTAGTTCCAATTCGGACCAAACTATCAATCAACTAATCACCGCTCAATCCCAAATTAATTGGATGAGAAAAAAGATTTACATTTCAAAGACACAGTTAGATGTGTTTTATTATCTCTATAAGCAACCTTCATGCTAGTTTTCCCTATCTAATGAGAGAAGGCCAGTGAATCAAACAAAGAAGAGATCCATTTCCTTTTTGGGTTGAAGTAAGTGAAAAAGGGAAAAAGAAGAGATCCTTCATACAACTTTTCACACTGCAATGAAAAATCAGCATAATAGCTTACATGCAGCCTCCAACAAAAATGTGGTTTGAATCCCTATGGAGGCCATGCTCATGTATTCTTAAGCATCAATTATTGAAAATACAATACTCTGAGTTAGGTAGAAGTGGAAAGATGCTCTTATGCGCATAATTCTTTTAGCTTAAGTTCTAAGTTAGACTATCGAACCCAGTAAAATCACAATAATGTGTACAAATTGTAAATCAGACAGTCTAGGAATGTCTCTTAACCCATTTAACAATATCTGAATTTATTTTCATTGTTCTAAGCCTACTGCACGCATGCCACTTTTGAGCATTGCATTAGATGATGGACAACAAATCCAAATTTTCCTTTACTTTATGTATCATTTATGATTTGAAAAAGAGAAACTTACAAAAATGACTATAGTTTTAGAAACGAGTAAAGGGGATGAACAACCATTTTTTAATAGAGGAACTTTTGACTACTAATGCCACTGCCATTTGAGAATAAACTGTGAAGTAACTCTGATATTGTAGAGAGTTGTGACTCAAGTAGCAAACATACATTTGAGAGAAGAATGGTAAAAACAGATGGTGTTTGCTGGTGACATCAAACAGTGTTCCTCCATAGTCATAGGTCCTTTACCTTATGTTTGGACTTGTTGAAGGAGAGAGAGAAAGTTATTTACTAAGTAATCCAGATTTACCCAAGTGAAAAATGTAAATTCCAGTCTAATCTCTTCTTCCTGTCCATTTGTGAGGGGCTCAAAAGGCTGTCAGTAACTTTGAAGATGCCTGTCCATTGAGGCTGAGACTGCGCCCCATTTCAGAAAAGCTTGTTGTTGGATTGGAACTAACTATACAAAAATTATAGAGGTTTCCTACCAAAAAACCATTAAATGTTTTTCTAAACCTCCTTTCAAAGTATCCACCATAGAATCAGAGACCTAAGAAACCTCTTAAAGAAAATCCAAACGATCTTCAAGATTCATCTCTTTACCAGCTAGGGCTTTAGAACCTGTTATATCATGAACAGTCATAATTACTATCACAAACTCACCACCAACTACCTTGAAAAGCTTCCTCTGAGATCCCTAAATCCAAGTGAATGACCGTGATCCAACTCTTTATATGGGCAATTAATTCTGAATTTCAAAAGCTATATGAATAGACTCAAGTATACCAATAGTGTTCCAGCAGCTCTACAGAATTTTTCATATAATTGCTCCAATCAGTTAACAAGGAGAAGGGGAGCCTAGAAGCAACATAAAGTTGTCACCACGTGACCGACCTATAGTCATGGGTTGGATCCCTGGAATGAGTCCCTGATGTCTGAGTAAGGGTAGACTGCCTACATCACACCTCCTTAGGGTGAGGAGAAGACATATAGTACTTTTTTTAATCTAAAACAAAACATTTAACATTATAGATGTGAATTACCTGAGATCCATCCCATAGCTGCCCCCAGTAAACACTTCCAAAACCACCTTCTCCAAGCTTGTTATCATAGTTAAAATTATTTGTAGCAGAGTGCAATTCTTTCAGAGAAAAAACCCTCCACGATGGCTGCTTCTTCGCTTTCCCCTTTCTGTATCATTTCAAATCGAAAATCAATTCAAAAAAAGGGGAAAATAGGTTCCTGCACTTCGTTTATCAGCATTCCCCAAAATTAACACAACTAGCAGTCTTCACAGCAAGAAATTATTCAAATGCAACAGTGTCTAATCAGAACACTCTAGTAAAAAAACATGTACAAATAGCTAAACATAAACCTTAATTAGAACAATACCAGGTGAAATTTACAAGAAATTAGGAGAGTAATTAAAGGTAATAAATAGCTTTGAACGAATTTAGCACACACATACCGATCTGAACCCTTGACACAGCAAAATATAGACGAAAAGGCCATAGTTTTTGAATTTTGAATATTGAAACACCCAAAACTCAACTTTCTCTTTCTTAACAGAAGAGTATAATATCAAATAAGCAAGTCGATCAAGAATCAATCTTTCAGAACCCCATAGCAGAAAAGAAGAAAAACCGTGAACTACACTCAGCAATCACTTTATCTGACTGTTTTTAACTGCTCAATAAGACTAAAGTTTCCCCATTTCCGTTGCAGCGAAGAAACTTCCTTCGAATCAAAGATTGGAAAAAAGCTACAGAGAGAGAGAGAAAGAAAGTAGTAGATTCCAAATGGGGATGCTTTTAGTCAATCCAACTCTATTGAATTCTCCTTTCAGTTGAAACCGAAAGTGGTTTGGGGGTGGGTGGGAGAGGGAAGATTGGGCGAATGTCGTGCAAAAGGAGATTATGATGGCAGGGTTAAGTCACTATTTTACCTTTGGACTAATGTTTTTGTTTTTCCATTGGTCACTGTTTTTAC
Source organism: Solanum piurae (assembly GCA_029582685.1). Classification (NCBI taxonomy): domain Eukaryota; kingdom Viridiplantae; phylum Streptophyta; class Magnoliopsida; order Solanales; family Solanaceae; genus Solanum; species Solanum piurae. The sequence goes on from JAJOOO010029032.1 coordinate 6,641, forward strand.
GCAGTAGCGCTCTATATTTTCAAACTTCCCTCGAAGCCTGGGCCCAAAGAAGAAAAGAGGGGTCTATTGTCATTAATTACGCTTCCTTTTAGGTACCTTATGAGACCATATCATCGTACTTGCCCTTACTTCTAACACTTTCAAATGTAGAGTGGCACTATAATAAACGAAATTAATGCCTGCATTGTATTTATTATTATTTTCTTTATTTTTAATTACTTATTTATTTTGATAAATTTTAATTTTTTTTTTTTATCTATTATAGGCTCATTTAATTATTTTGAAAAATGTAAAAAATTCTTAAAATTTTAATTCATTATTAATAGGGGTAGAATGATAAACTCACTATGTCAATCATTAATTTTTTAATAGATATGTCAATTCAAAAGTGGACAAATAATTACGAACAGAAAGAGTAATACATTTTACTAAACGATACCTAATTATTATTCCAAACAAGTAATGGCATACAAAGAACAGAAGTAATCTCTATTTTTTGCTTTTTCTTTTGTCTATTGGGGCAAAACATTACTGAAATATGTGAAGGATAAAAAAAAATATCTATATTATTCAATATAGGTCAATTTTATCATATGTTGCACTTTTTACTCAAAAATGTCCTTGTCATTAGTCAATTAGCTCAAAATGTCATTCACTAGACAAATAACTCAAAAATATTATAAATTCATTGAACTAAATGGATTGTTCATTGAGTTTATTTATTAAGGAAAAATCTTTTTAGTCAGAAAATTTGGCCAGAATTTTATTTTATCTATGTTATTTTACCTTTTAAAATATTTTTACCCTTTTAACTTTAATACATTTTAACTAAAAAATGGAAAAAAGATCAGCTTACTTTAAAATTAAAAAAAATGTTATAGTTTTTTAAAAATTCTGGTTAAATTTTCTGGTCATTTAGCACTTCTCATTTATTAATTACTTGAATTCATGTATGTATTTTTTCAAGGTGTTATGAACTTTTGTGGATAACTATGTACCTACTTGTTTGGGCATTTAACATTATGACCTTTGGACTGATATCTCAACACTATAAATAGAGATATTATTTACCATTTGTAGGACACACTTGAATATGAAGATTTTTTTTTTACTTCGTGCCCGTTTGGATTGACTTATTTTAGGTGCTTTTAAGCAGTTTTGAAGTGTTTGGGTAACGTTAAAAAGTGCTTATAAGCATTTATTTTAAAGCCAAAATAACAAAATTAAACCAAAAGCCAAAAGTCAATCCAAACAGGCTACTTACCTTGTCTTCTTCTCTTTATAATTATATTGTTCTTTGCTTGATTTTATAACAAAAAATACTTTTATTACTAATAGTTATTCTAAAATAAAGAAAAAAAACAATTTTACCCTTAAATAATTTGAAATAGACTATGGTGATGCTTGGATTTGGTTTTGAAAAAAAGACTTTAGGAAATTTCCGTACTTGACTATCTGAGAAAATAATTAATTTTTTAAATATACTTTTTTATTTAAAAAATATCAGTTTGGTTAGTTTGCATTTCAGATAGAGAAAGTTTATTTTTAAAAAATAAATACAACTGTTTTTAAATTTGCAGAAGTTTTTCCAAAAAAAAAAGAAAGATTTTTCTAATTCTAATTATCCAGAGGAGTCCATATACCTTAATGGACAAATCAAGCATTGGTTGAACTGTCATTAATTTTCTTTATTACATCAAACAGTTTAATTTTAAGTATTTGATAAAGTAACATCACTCTCAGCAGCGTCCATTTATTAATTGAATCCAGCCACCATATCTCCATTAATCAAACTTAAATAATTGAGTGGGCATATTCTATTTTTGATTGACAAAAGTGACAACTTTCGTAACAATTTATAAATTAAAAAAAGATGCATAACCTTGTCAAAAAGTCAGTACCCTTCGTAAATTTGCAACGGTCTATTTTTAATTATAAACTTGAAGACTATTCTCGATAGGACTTATCTGATGTTTATTGACTCAAAGAAAATATGTAATGAAGTTTTATGAAAATGTTCAGAGACGGTAAGTATACATATAACATACACTAAGATAATTAATGATATCTACGATAAAATCAAGACCCGACTAATAACAGCCGAAAGAGACTTAAAGCACTTCTCAATTTAAATTAGTTACGCGAGGAAACAATCCCTAACCCATTTTTAAATATTTGCCTTGATTTGCATGTAGTAATATTTATATAAATCATTGTATTATTTATACTTATAAAAATCATATTAAAAGTTTTGCTTTTTATGAATCTCTTTATTCGTGTTTTAAATTTTTTAGAAACTATTAATGCATTCCTTTTATAATATTCGTATTATTATATTATTTTACTATCTTATAAATTAAAAACTTTAAGATCTTATCCGTGCTTAATTTGAAGCTTACGCTTCACATCGTGCTAAGTAAAACGTCGTTCTGCCTCACAACCCCTCCTTTCAAAACACTAATACATATTATTATTATTATTATTATATCTCTGCTACATTTTAAATTATTGTGAGAAGTTATCATTTTTAAAAAGCAAAAATATTAAGGACAAGATAACATTGTCTGATAAGTATCAATAATTTGAATGGGCATGGCATTGCATGTATGTCTTCTAGATAGTCATTATTCTAGTAACACTAGAGAATAACAAGAAAATGTCAAGATTTCGAAAGTAGATAAGTCTATAATTAATTACGTTTTGGTTTTGGTTTGCTAAACAAATTATTGAAGAACACAAACTCTATGCAACTTGGCCACAGTCACGTGACTTTGGGCCCTTGTGCAAAACGATATTTGTAGTTACCTCTTTTTACTTTGTAAACTGCACTTTAATATCCCAATTTGGCAGTTTTTGTATATCAACATTTGAGATCAGAATAATATTAATATACACAATGATCTCACAAGTTGGATCTAAGAAATAAGACTCATATAAAATGAGACGAAAGAAATAGTATTATTAGAACGACACCAAGGCAAAATACAGCCACTGTGTAATATTTCATTATTTTCCATTTTATGGTCACCATTTCTTTAGTTGGTAGGTATGCCTACTAATCATTTATGTCAGAATTGAAATACTAGTGTAGTCCATATTACCTGCATCCACCAACTGTAATAGTACAAGACAAAATTTATTCTCTGTTGACAATGACCCCCTTAGTCCTAAGTTTATTATAATTAGGCAATCAATTCATATTGCTGTGAAATATCTACTACAGAAAATAAATAAATTGTAACTGGTCCTACTCCTATCCATTCCAGCAATTATGCATGTTTAGTTACCAGTATGGTAAGTTGGTAGCATTCCATTATCAGAATTTTAGAAGTCGTTTGGCGTGAGATATAATGTATTAGATAATTTTGAAATTATTTGTCCCATTATTTATATATTAGTGATGAGATAAGTTATTTCATATATATAATGGAATAACTTATTCTGAGATAATTAATTTCAAAATAACTTGTTCCCAACCAAATTAACATCCCTAAGGTTGAGCTCTTTTTCCTCATGTCCATTATTTGCTAATTGGTGTTTAAAAGACATCGCAAAGAGAGTCACCAGGCATCGAGTAACCATATATTCCCTTCGTCTTAATTTGTTTGTCTTACTTTTCTTTTTAATTAGTTTATTTTTAAAAAAATTGTCTCTTGGTCATTCTGGTTTATGATCTCGAGATTAAAAGACATTTTGGTACATTATATATACTTCTTTCATCCAACAATTTTTGTTCACTATACTATTTTGGAATGTCCAACAATATTTGTTCACTATACTATTTTGAGATGTCCAACAATACTTGTTCACTATATTATTTTGGGATGTCCAACAATACTTGTCCACTTTATTAAATCAATGGATAATTTTACACTTAGTTCCTAATTACCCTTAATATTAATTATAGTCATTTGCCTATTATATTTTCCAAGACATTGTATTTATTATATTAATAGGATGATATAGTAAAATTACCCTTATATTTATAGTTCCTTAAAAAGTGTGCAAAGTCAATAGTGAACAAGTATTGTTGGACAGAGGAAGTGTATATATATATATATATATAATTACCACAAGATTCATTTTATTTTTGTTCCTTTAAAAAACTTCATATCAAGTTTAAAACAAACAAACAAACAAATTGAACATGACAAAAATCATTAATCGTAAGTTGACATTATCTTAATCTCTTTATATGGTGTTAGATGATGCTCATGTCTTGAACTAACTTTGAATTATATCAAAATTTATAATAATCACTCATAAACTGTAAATTCTGAATTTAATTTTACCGTGCCTCGACATTATCTTGATCTCTAACTCTATAAAAAATTGATGTGCGGTGAAAAAACAGTTAAGGAAAGCAACCGATCATAAAATCCGCGCGAATATATATAATATAATGTATACAAAATTTATGCGAAATATAATAACTTCGCCCTCAATTTTAATTTAGTCCCAAATATATTCTTATCGTTGAAGAAATTGCTCAAATTTGCCTCAGACTTTTTTTTTTAATCTTACGCGGGCTCCTTCTTTTAACGATCATAACTGACATCTAGTCTATTATATATAATACTCTTCTGTTCGCGACTCCACATGTAACTGAAATTTCACAATTTTGATTCTCTGAGAGAAAGCAGAGCAAACGAAGAAAAATGAAGCGGCCTTCTTCTCTGCCCATACTGTACGCTTCTTCTTAATTCTTTCCCTTCTAACTGATTCCTCTTCTCTTTCAATTTCACCTTTCTGTTAAAATGGCAGGAAACAACTCAAAGGAACTCATCACGTAGACGTCAATTCTAACAAAGGAAAGTCTATACTCGAAGATGAAGATGAATACGATGAGATCATCGACTTCGAAAGAATCAGCACACCTGTAATTTGCAAAACAGTACAAAAATGGGAAGCCACCACACGAGGTAACAACACATTTCCATTCCCAGTTTCTATGCTCTGTTTTTCTCCATCAAGAAACTGGCATTTGGGTTAAAATAATCAATCTTTTCCTGTTTTCTTGAAAAATTTCAGGACCCCATTAAAGTTCTTGTTTTTTTATTTTTTATTTTAAGCAGGGGAAGAGTTTTCTTGCGAAAAACAGGGGCTATGGAGGCGTGAACAGATAAACAGAGCAACCAGGCTAGAGAAACAGCTAAAAGCAAGATGGGCAGTCGACGGACTTATCGAAGAAGAACTCAATCGCTTTCGAGCCCAATACAAAAGGTCTATAGTCCCAACAAAGCTCAAAGATGTAGCTCAATTGATCACGCCTAAATGGACTCCATCACCAGAGCTAGCCACATTGACTTGGTTAGGCGATTGGCGGCCTTCAACAATCTTGGATCTTCTTCAATACTTAGCCCATTCATCTGGGCTTTCAAAATCTTTACCAGATTCAGTTGCCATTGAAGTGGCACTGCCCCAATTGATCAACGAGTTACGAATCGAGGAGGCGGTGATCGATGAAGAAATGGCTGAGATTCAGTCCAATTGCATATTCTATCTTCCATTTGGCCCAAAGAAAGAGGCACATAAGGGTAAACCTGCAATGGCTTGTGTACAATCTGAGTTTAAGAAGATTCATAGGGTTATTACTAAGGCCCAAAATTTGAGGTTAAAGGCAATGGAAATGGCAGTGAAGAAGGTGTTAAGCAGAACAGATGCAGCAGAGTTCTTGGTTGCTTTTGCTGGAATTCAAGACTTGGTTCATCAATGGGCTATGCAATACAAATTGCAGAAAGGCCCAGTTTCTATAAGTACTAAAGCCCTGAAGTCTGGTGGTAGCCCACTGAAGTAGGCCCATTTGAGTTGCAATTAGGTGCTATATTTCCATATATTCTTCTAATATTTTCAAATCCTGAGACTTGAATCTTTTTGTATTGTAAAAATGATATACAAGTATTACTACCTTTAATTCTTGTCTTGTCCTTTTTTCTTTTAATTGTTGAAAGAGTTTTAAGTTATTATATTGTCATTGTAAAGGTTTTCCACACTATCAAATAAGATATAAATATAAATTTTATTTAGGGGTAATAATTGATCTATATAATGAGCAAGAAATTTAAGGTCAAAACAAAGAGTCAAAGAAGAATATTGTAGAGAGGTTTGACACTTTGACTTGGTAAGTGAATTGCTAGTAAGGTTTGTTTGGTACACATGAAAATATCTAATATTACATATATTTGGCCAGTTAAAATATTTTTGAAATTTTATCTTTTTAGAAAGAAAAAAAAAGCATTCCCAATGTGATGTCACAAGTGACTTCTGGCAAGAGTAAGATGTATGAAATCCTTACTTTTACTTTGTTGGGTAGAGAGATTGTTGTCGATTCACCATCGACTATAGAAAAGAACGAAAGTAATAAAGAAAAAGAGACAACAAAACAAAAGAAGCAATAAATATTTAAGACATATTGAATAGAGAAAAAACATGTGAAACCTAAATCAGATTGCTAGAATCACGACAACACTATAGTCGACAAGCCTCGATCTCCATGCCGAATAGAGAGTGAGGCGGAAACAAAATCATCTTGCCTTATATGTGATCATAATAGTAAGAAAGAGAAGGGGATGATCCGTAACTTAGATGTACAGGCTGAATTTGAATCATTGTTCGTCAAATTGATACTTTCATTAAACTACATTAACGTCAGAATTGTATGTTTCATGTTATCGATGGAAGCTACCGCTGACACTTGAATACAGTAGGGAGAGTCCTAGAGTAATTGACTCTTGTAACCCTAGGAGAGAGCTAGAGGGAATGAAAAGACAAGAAAAGAAAGAGCGCGTCGAGGGGACGTTAGTCGGAGCACATGTGAAATCATTTGACAAAGAGAAAGGGGTTGTCGAGAAGACGTGCCCTAGAAAAACAAATTCTTTACCGTGATAGAAAATGAGTTTCTCAATAAAAATAGAGATTTTTTTTTCTAAATAATTAACATTTCAAGTTTGTAATCTCCTTCGATTTTCAAAATCTTATTAGATCGAGAAATTCCACCTATCTTTTTCAAATCCGAAACGAATCCCTTTTGTGTTTGCTCGATCAAGATAGGCAGGCACCACCGAAATCCTCAATTCCATTGAAATAAATAAATATTTTTCTCATCATAAAGAAAAATAATTTCTTATAGTATTTCAAATTTCAATATGCTTAGACAAACATTAGTTGTGGCAACATAACGGTGTACTTCCATAATCTCCACCATGAATTTCCGGAAGGACATTCAAACACTCTCCCCTTTAAGCGCGTGTTCGGGGACGCTCCTTCTCATCTCCACTATATAAAAAGAGGAACCAAACCCACCGAGGCTAAAATTGAGTGTACCTCAAGATAAAGCTTCGAATCCCCAAAATCTTTAAACTCACAAAACCCTAATCCCAATTCCAATTTCATTTCATATAATCAGGAAAATTAGTTTGATCTGCCGAGGGGCAGACGGAGATTAAACAATGTCTGCAATTGTCTGCGGCAAGAGATCTTTCTTCGAAGATTTACAATCGCCGTCGCCGACATCAGCGTCGCCGCCTGTTTCCAAGAAGATTCGTTGCTCTTCCTCTACTTCTCCGGTTCGGTTCCCGACCAGTTTGATCGATCAACTGAGAACTTTGTTTCCTGATATGGACAATCAGGTTTTTAGTTATCTTTTTAAATTCACAGTTTTGATGTTTTCCTTTTATAACAATTTTTAATATATATATCTTATCTTTTTATGATGTCCTGTTTAGCTTGTTGAGAAGGCTTTGGAAGAGTGCGGCAATGACTTGGATGCTGCTATTAAGAGGTTACATGAGCTTCACCTTGTGTATGCCGATGCAAAGACAGTTGCTGATGGAGAGATGGAGAATGGTATGTATCCAATAATTATTTCCCCTATTTTCCTGATTCTTTTGATGCTCCAGGTTTGTAGCTGTTGCTCTTGCTTATTATACATTGATATCCCATTTATGAGGTTGCAAAGAGATACATATATGAGAAAGTGATGTTTCTCTCATTAATTTTATGGTGTTGCATAATTGTTGGGAAAAGTACAACTCTATGTCTTGCATCAACATAAGTAGATGGTTGGATGATCAATTTGTGCTGATAAATCATGTTGTTGAATCAATATTAATATTCCTAGAATGGTGTTTTGAGACTACCTGATATGGGGACATCAGTATTAGTTTTATCGTGCTTCATAGTCTCTGAAAGAGACATTTAGACTATTATGGGAAGTTCCTAACCTTGTCAATCAACAATCAGTGGATGAAGCCTCAAACTGAGACTAGTTGGGGTTGGCTATAAGAATACTCTATATCTATTCAATTGCATTCCTACCCATTTCATCCCATACACATGCGAGCAAGAAGGTAATAATAAACTAAAATGAGATATCAAGTGTTTTTATATCTCCATAACTGCATGTCTTTACTTGTATGTGTTTCTAGAGGTGTATGAAACTATTTATGTGAGCTCTCATGTGTTGTAGATAAGTAGCTCTTTGATGTATATCTATTATTATAAGGATGTTAAGACCACCTTTGTGCCTCCACCATTTTTTGGTCCGTATTGTTTACCATGCTATTTCTTGTGAATCACAAACCTAATCAATCATGCCTCATGCAGGAGAAAAACCAACTAATGGGCCAGATGTTCAGTCTGAAGGTCCTCCTCTCCAGAATAATCTTCCAGCTGATGGTGCAGAATGGGTGGAGTTGCTTGTCAGGGAAATGATGAGTGCTACAAGTGTAGATGATGCCAGGGCTCGGGCCACAAGAGTGTTGGAGAGCCTGGAACGATCAATTAGTGTTCATGCTGGTGCTGCAGCAGCTGAAAATGTTCACAAGGTTGGTATTAGATGGTGTAGCCATTTGATCTCGGTAGGTTTGAGCGAGAACAATATTTTGATGTCATTGTAGGAGGAGAAATTGCTGGCATTCACATACTTCTCTTTTCTGCTACATTTACGAAGCTTTCGACAAAAAAAAATGCCTACACCTATGTTACTTCATTTTTTGTGCAGTATGTCTTTTCTTTATTGAGGTAGTCTAGTGCTTCTTTGGTTGGAGTACGACAATGACACTCATGCTTGATAATTTATCATGTTGACCTAATTTTCTGACGTTCACCTTCAATTCTTTAGATGTTGACCTTATCACTTCTTTCTTCAGGAAAATGTGATGCTGAAAGAGCAAATTGAAGTGTTCCTTAGAGAAAAGGCCATTTTCAAACGTGCTATCGCTATCCAACATGAACGGCAAAAAGAGTATGATGATAGAAACCAGGAAGTGCAGCAATTGAAGCAGATGATTGCTCAATATCAGGAACAAATAAAAAATCTTGAGGTAAAAACTAGTGCTTTAGTGACCAACTTTTCCTGACGTGGCTTACCTTTTCCATCTGGTCTTTTTAGTTTATGATTTATGTTTACGGGTGGTGGTCTTATTGCATTTTGGTTCTCATATTTTTTGATGGACACTTATTCTGATATTTTTTAGCTGCTTATACTGCATAGTCTGCGTTACAGTAATATACTTCCTCTGTGGCATGCCATGAACATACTGAATTTTGTGTTATGCTTGTAGTGGTTATTATTTAATAGTTACTGAAAAGTTAGTTTGATAGAGACAATGTTTAATTTTGAAAGTTGTATTGATTGATATCATATAATTGCAAATAATTATTTGTCAGCTCCATGGTCTTAGTATAGTCTCTTTGTGACCAACTTAATCTCTGTTTTGCAACCTTTGCATCTGTTTATGCTTTAAATGAATTTTACTCCATAAAAGAAATTGCAAGTACTCTTACCGTACGAAAATGCAAAGATTATCATAAAATGGGATGCAGGGAGTATAGTATATGTTATATACCCTAGACCTTCAAGAGTAACAATTCTACTTTAAGAGTGTCTGCTGTACTTGTTTATGTTGGAAGCAGTGCAGATCATCGAGAAAACTTCAAGTTTAACTTTTAAAAAAATGATTGAAGCGTACTTCTATATTGTCTGGTAAAATATTCTCTAGTCATTAGTTCAAGCTAGTAGCACCTGTATTTTTAGGTAAAAGAAAATATTGGCATAAAGATGTTGCATTACTGCTATGCATGTTGCAGTTTACCTGTATTATTCTTTTTCCTGTTCTTTATACTCTGAACTTGAGAGTAATTTTGTGAACAACTGCATAGTGCCCCATACGTGTGCAGACAAGAGAATAAAGTATTCTTATGTTCCTTTTCTGTGTTCTTTATGGAATGAATGCAAACAAGATTGTCTACTCATTATTCCTAACTTAATGGTCATCGTTGCAGGTGAATAATTATGCTTTGACAATGCATTTGCACCAGGCTCAGCAAAACAACTCTATTCCGGGACGCTTCCATCCAGACATCTTCTAGTGTGGAGGCTAGTCCAGTTAAAGCTGTGGAACATACAAAGAAACAAGCTTGTTGGCATCTTGTCAGCTGTGATATAGGATGTATTAATCAAATTATGAATCAATGTTGTTTTTATAATTAGATTGAGAAATGGTTTGCGTGTTGAGTTGAAGACACTTTGGTGGATGACCCTGGTCAAGTAAGTAGTGTTGGACTGGACATCATCCAAATGGTGAAGTCCTCAAACGTGCTAGTATTTAAACTGATATCAGGAAACTGGCTATAAAATATACTTTGCTATAATTTCGCTTTCTGCCTCAGTTTGTTCTACAATTTTTTTTTCTGCGATGAATGAATTGATTTTTGTGTCAATTTGTTTTCCTGTGTCTGAGGAGGGGGCTTCGATGATGAGTAGTGCCATTAGGTTGGCAATTGCTGGTTCACGCTGGGGTTTTGGTCCTCCAGCGCTAGCTGTGCTGACTGGCATTCTCCTCTTCATGGTGTTGGATCAATGTGAGATTACCCTCATTTAGTTCTACGGCAACAAGATTAGACTTGTGTTTGATCTTTTCTAGCAACAAGGCACCTGGTTGAAATTTTGCAGCGATTACAGCTGGATTTGATAGACAATTGATAACAGAGGCAGATTGCATACTGATTCTGGTTCTATTAGGTGGTAACGTTTGGAGATAAAGGTTGGAGTAAGTTCACCTGACATATTTTGCCAAGGTAAAAAATATCTTCATATTATACAGGCTAATAATCCTTTTATCCAGCCTACTATTTGGTACTTGAAAGAAGGAGAGAAATAATCTGTCGTAAATTTGATAAGATTTCCTCAAACATGTTTAAAGTAATCAAAGTCAGGATTCAATCCTTCCTATCACTCGAGTTTCTTTTGACCTCCAACATAACATTATCTATGAGACACTTTCTGTTTAGAACCAAAAAGGTTTGGCTCTGATATTTCCTTTCAAAATTGCAATTTATGATTATTATTTTCCTATACCGAGCTTCAACCTTGACTATAGTGTAATAATTGGTGATGTCCAAATATCTAAAAAAATAAATACACTTTTGCCAATTAGAATCAACAATTACGGATATTTATATAGTTTTATTATTGCAGTAAAACTTGAAATATAGGTTGTTTTTCTCATTAATTCCAAATTTTATTTTTAGAAAGATAATAAGGGTGACAATACGTTACTATATCTATCTATTTCACATAAAACGTGTTTTATAATTGGCAATTGGTTGAAGCGCGTAGCAATATCGCACCACATCTTCTTCTTGTGAAAAAAAGAAAGAAGAGAAGCAAGCATCAAAACGGGACAGTTAACTAGTCTTGTGCAGTCCAATGAACTCGACGGCAATGGCCAGCACAGCTTCTCTATCTCTCCGTCCTTCTTCTCTCATCTCCGACCGTTCCCATTCTCCCTCTCTTCTTCATTCTTCCTCCTCCTCTAGTTTCTTCTCCGGTGGGACCCGCTTGTGGGCTCATAAGACGTTTATATCCATTTCCTTTTCTCCACCCCAGTACAATAAGAAGATTCCGGGACGACGTTTTGGGAGATTGGTGGTTGCTGCCGCTGATTATTACTCTACACTTGGGGTCCCAAAATCTGCTAACAGTAAAGACATCAAGGCTGCTTATCGAAGGTTAGCTCGACAGGTACTGCAATCCTTTCTTTCTTCTTCTTAATTCTAGTTATTGTTCACTGTCATTGTGAGAATCAATTTTTTTAAAAAAAGAAAGAACCAAATGATGCTTCTTCGAAATTTTTGAGAAAAGGGTTACACTAAATGATGCTTTTTCGAAATTGTGACTTAGGTTGGTCCTGCATTTGAGCTCCAAGCTACAACAGAAAAGTAATCTTGTGGCTGACCATCTATAATGTGCATTTTCCTTGGGATAGCAGCACAAGTTGCTAATTATTAGTTTCCGTTCCTATTTCAATTATTTTATGCTACTCTTTGATCTTTTTATTTGTATGGTTGAGCTGCCTCTATTCGGGAAGCTGATGCGTTATGAATCATTGGTCTGCATGTGTTATCTTTTTCTTTGTATTGTTGATTGTTTACTTTCTGTGCGTGTCCATATGATACATACTCTAGTAGGATGAGGAATGTTATGCTAATCTTACCACTACATGCTACACTTTCACCCAATTCTTTGGGACTTCACAATTAAGACAGTTCCACAGCAACACATTATTCTATTCTCCATTAATCCGTTTCTAACTTTTGATATTGTTTTATAGTATCACCCTGATGTCAACAAGGAACCTAATGCACCAGAAAAGTTTAAGGAGATTAAAGATGCTTATGAGGTAAATATGGAAATTTACTATTTTTAACATCTGATCCCTGGTAGTTTTCTTATTTCCTTCTGAAACTATTGATCTTTAGATATATGTGGCATTGCCATCTTTATGTCCCCCCTCTCCCCTTTGCGTGATGGAATTACTGTTTATCCACTTATTCAATCCGTTTCTTCATTTATCTACCTTGGAAACTGCATTGGTTGTCTGTCTACTAAACCCGAAGTGATCCATTTCCTCATATATTTTGAAAATTTTGTGTGTTTTTTAACTAAGGTAGACCTTAGAAATTCCTGTTTTAGCTTTCAAACTTTGGAATCTTGGTGTTAGTATGTTGACGTATTTCTCTTTTGTTTTCAACTCCTTGAATCAACTCTGAAGTTTTACTTTCCAGATACTATCAGATGACAAAAAAAGAGCACTATATGATCAATATGGTGGAGCCGGGGTGAAAAGTTCTGTAGGGGCCCAAGCCGGTGCTTACACGGTATGCCATAAATTCTTATTTTTTGTTCAGTGTGATACTATTGCTGTCGTTCCAAAAGGGTAATCTTAATTTCCTTTTAGTCCTTCCCAAATTAATATCCACTTTTTTTAAAAGGGAAGTTTTAAGTCATGTTGTCGAACACACATTGTATGACCAACTTTTACTCTTCTTATGCAACTATTATTATATTCGTCGATAACTTTTATGGCCCAGCAACCCATACACAACTCATTTTCAACTTTTTTCTTAGTTCCCCTGCCAATTCCAAGTAGGACTATGAAATTGTGACTTGGAAGTACTATCATGGCTTATCAAAGAAAAGATACATATCATGATAAAATTTTCTCACATAGTAACTTGGCTCCCTCTGATGTGAAGTCCTTATGTTCACTTTTGCTGATATTGTATGTTTAGTTCATGTTTTTCTCTAATTGGTGATTTTTAGGTGTGCCATCTATTTTAGCTTACATACTCAATATAGTTCAATTATGTTCTTGTACTATAGTTTACATACACAATATCTGCAAGTTTTGGGAGTTATAGGTTGCCAGCATTTTTCCCTCCAACCTCTATAAGTGCTAGTTTCTTTGCCTTTTATTCTTCCCATCCCCGCTTGAAGAGGAATTGACAAGGTTCATAGAATTCTTTGGTGTCATTCAAATGTAAATGGGAAAAGAGTTTTCACTTTTGTTGAATGGCACACCAGGGGTAATATCAGAAACTTTGCCATACCCCCTGGCTCCTCCCACCACTTCAAAAGGAGTAAAATATTAGTTCAAGTAAGATTATGGATTAAAAGAAGAATAGAATATTTCATGCCTATGTAGGTAAATGTATATCAATTTGCAAATAGAATGCCAAATGAAAGAAGTTGATTCACAACGTTGGTTTCTGTTTACTTTCTGTCGTTTTGCATGCAAGCCAAAAAATTGGGTTTTGTTTGATGTAGGAGTGAGAGTTGAGTCTAAGTAAATGTGTCAATGTGTGAAGGTTGCGTTCCTAGATGCTATTCTTCTAATTTATTCACTTCCCAAAATGGGTAAAATGAGTAGGTCGTAGAAGAAAGTGGGAAGATACATAATAAGTGCATGGTTATATGGAAATTATCTTTAACCCTAATCTGTTTCTCTTTCTTTTTGGTGAATTTTACTGCAGACAAATCCTTTTGATCTATTTGAGACATTCTTTGGACCTTCTATGGGTGGTTTTGGAATGGATGGAGCTGGATTTGGAACGCGTCGCCGCAGTACTGTTACCAAGGGTGAAGATCTACGGTAAGTCAGTAGCTGATTGGAATGATTTGACACTAAACATCTTCATTAGAATTCACGTGTGTACTTATAACAAAAAGGGTTTTTTTCATAAGTATTACTTCGTTAACCATGAGAAGAAGCTATTTCTGATAACTAATATGCTACATAGTATGACAGGTAAACTTAGGAAGAATATAGCCTCTAATCGATTTTATAGCAATGGCGAAGCATATAGTTCCCTTAGAATGATAATTTGTAGAATCAAGTAGACCTTCTCGAAATCATGGTCACAATTATTGCTAACCACGAGGGGAAAGTTCATTCGGACAACTTTATTGGCTAACATAGTATGATTGGACATTTGGTAAAACATAAGAACCAAGAAGTCCTAACACCATTCCAAAGTTGTGCTGGAGTCTTCATTAGGAATCAGTTGTTATCAGTTTTCATTTATATTCATGTTATTGATCTATACTTATAACCTGAAGAAAAAACTGAGTATGATATCAGCATACTTTTGTGCTTGAAATGGTCTTTGCATGACTTGCAATTTACAGGTATGCTTTTCTTTAACATATCAATCCTCTGACAGAAAGAAATATGCTATGTTCAAACTGGACGGGCTAATTGTGTATACTTGCACCAGTGAAGCATAAAATTTTATCCTAGGAACAATGTATACTTTAGAAGCATAAAAATAGAAATAGATAGACACCGTTTCATAAACACTATGAGTTTGCAGATCAAATGATATGATGTCAAGTCTAATAGAGTTTATTTACACTTCAATGCCTTTCAGTTACGACATGACATTAGAATTTTCAGCGGCTATCTTTGGAGCTGAAAAAGAATTCGAGCTTTCACATCTTGAAACTTGTGAGGTTTGTGTGGGAACTGGGGCAAAGGTAGGCTCCAAAATGAGGATATGTTCAACCTGTGGTGGCCGAGGTCAAGTTATGAGGACCGAACAAACACCTTTTGGCATGTTTTCTCAGGTAATAGCGTATAAATCTATTCTTTTGGTGGTTGCGATAGTTTAGATTACATTTTTATATAAATTTGTTCAGATTTTATTCATTTGGTATTACAGTATGAGTCTGTTTTCAGGACTCCTGAGTCATTTTTAAGAAAACCAATCTGTTTGCTATTGCATGTACAGAGGATCAGCTGCTAATTAGGGGTATCAGTTTTAGCCCATGGAAGTATAACCTTCCTCAACCTGTTTAGTTGGGTTGCAATAAACTCATTGATAGGTCAATTTGGGCACAATCTAAATTAGATGTTTGCTAGTTTGTGTTCATCCACTTTCTTTCTCTACCAAGTAAAGAAAAGGATGTTTTAACTTGATTTGGTAACTAAACAAATTATAAAACAAACACACAAATAAACAGATGAAACGTAATTCTGAATTAGGCAGGTCGGGCTATAGCTAGAAATGTTTCGGCCCAAATTAACCTACTCTTCTTGACACAAGTGAACTCTGGGTGGTTTAGTATGATCCATATATACTCAACCTGGCTCAAATTTGGCCCAACTTGCCAATTTGACACTCCTACTACTAACCGGGTCAGTTTTGGAACACTGGGTTTTGCCTGAACACCATCATCCCTGATATTGCCTAGAATTAATTGCGAGGCTGACTATACATGTTATAGAAGATCAGGTGGTTTCTGGGTAGTGTTTAAAGCTCTCTATTTAAGGGATAGCTCCTTCGAAGAGGCTCAGAAAGTTCTTGGAAAGATTTTCAATGTAAGGATGATTCAAAGAGGTTTGAACAGTTTGATCTAATAACGTCTTTCCAACTCCTGTGGAACAATTAGGTAGGTAACACGAAGCACTTCCGAACTGATGGTGCTGAAATTGTGCTTGAAATTAAATACGCCGTACTTAATAATAGAAATAATTGTGGCTGAAATGAACTAAAATTCTTTAGCTTGCTTTGCACAGAGCATCTAGGATGTGGTAAAAGTTTCCATTATTGAAGAAATCAAGGGTAAGGATTAATTTGCATTTTTAGTTGATAGGAAAAGTAAATAGTCAAATATAATCTAAAACCATGTAGCAAAGTGATATGCATGACATGGCATGACTACTACAGACAAATGAGCATAAGTCAGTCTTCCCATGCTCAAAGATGTCCTAATGGTTGAAGAATCTGTAGTCAAAAACGTTTTTTTTTTGAGAAGGTAACATGTAAGTATATTAAAAAAGATTGCTTGTTTTCCTGGAAATTGTTAATTTGTTATTGTTGCAGTTTCTTAACCGATATGACATATTTATTTTGCTTTAATCTTTGGGCTGATTGGTTGTCTATCTTATTTTTTTTGGCTGATTTCTTGTTTGGTCTCTCGGTTCTTACATTGCTGGGCTTTCTCATCTTTGTCACTCAAAAAGTATATGTTCATACTCATTGTTACATTTTCCATCTATTTGGATTAAGTGTAGGTTTCTGTCTGCCCAAACTGTGGTGGGGATGGTGAAATGATCTCTGAATATTGTCGTAAATGCTCAGGCGAGGGGCGGATACGAGTGAAGAAAGATATAAAAGTCAAGATACCCCCTGGAGTGAACAAGGGAAGTATCCTCAGAGTTGCTGGTGAGGGTGATGCAGGTCCTAGGGGGTATGTATTCAAGTTATATAGTTGCATTTCTTTAACAATAGTCTGCATAATTGTCCTGGGTTATGGTTCAGTAGAACATCTCTGGGATTCTTGTATGTTCAGTAAAACATAGTATTGAGTCACTATAATGGTCTTCACAATTATCCCTGGTGTTGTTGATATATACAGGGAGGAGGACCCATGTACACACAGCTCCACTGATATTCTTTCAGCCAACTGTAGCTTATTAACTGAGTCAGTTTTGATTGTTGTCTTCCAAATATGCTTTACTTACCCTGCAAAGAGAGAGTAAAAGGAAAAGCTGATGCCTTGCCTCCTTCACAGAAATGTGCTCTTACCTTACCTATAAAACAATTAGACCTATGATAACACCTTAAAAAAATTGAGAATCAACAACAACATACCTAGTGTAATCCCACCTCATGAGAAGAAAAGTTCAAGCTATCCTTCTTAAGTTTATGCTCAAGATTTCCTTGTTCATACATTAAGTCATTAACCATTCCCATAATTTTTCCAAATTTCATATGTCAAATGCTAGGTTGGTTTGAAAAAGGGTTGGTTCAGGTTGGGCTAAGATAGAAGATGAAGATCTATAGTATGAGGCTTTTCATGACTGTTAAGATTATTTCGGATTAAGGCGGAGCATGCATGAAGTAGTCAAAAATGCTTCTTCTATTCTTTTTCCTGTGCTGCTAGGGAGTGTGTATTACTTTTAATTTTAATTTTTAAGTGATTTCACAATCTTGGGGAATATAGGTGTTCCTTCTTGCTGTTTTTGACATATGCAGATTGCAAGTGACATTCTTTGATTAAAACTAGCACATTTGGATGAGTAGTCAACAGATACTCCTTTAGTCCCTGACTATGTGCTCAGATCCTCCAAAAAAATGTCATAACACCCACATCGGATCCTCAAAAATTGCATTTTTTCTGGAGGATTGAATGCGGGTGCAGTGACATTTTTGGAGGATTCAAGCAAGATAGGTCCTTGGTCAAAAAAAGAAAAGAAAAGAAATACTCCTTAGTCCTAAGTTCCCTCTTGGATCTAAAGTATAAATCGTCAGTTTAAATAGAGTCCTAGCAATTATTGGACCTAAAGTAAGTGAGCCAACATAACTCACTAGTTTGTATTGCCTATATGGACCTTTTGCTTCCATTACGTTTTATTGTTATCTAAATCTACATGTATGGCTTGAGATTCTAGATCTTTGAGAAGATTTCTTATATGTGAGTTTAGGTTAACCTTGTCCCGTTTTAGCATCTTGAATCATCATGATATGAAATGAGCTTAAACGAAGGTGGAGATTCATTTAGCCGACCCCAATTTGTATGGGATTGAGGAGGTCTTGTTGTTGTTGTAGTCTATCACATGTTAGATGTTCACATACAAATTGAGATTGAGAACATATAGCTCAGTTTGTTAGTTCATTTTTGACTATGTTTTGCAGTGCCCCACCTGGAGATCTTTATGTCTATCTTGACATTGAAGAGATATCTGAGATCCAAAGAGATGGCATAAATCTGATTTCAACAGTTTCAGTCGGTTATCTAGATGCTATACTTGGGGCTGTTGTTAAGGTAATTTTACACGATATTTGTCTTGGCTCCTTCCATATTCTGATAAGAACGTGAATAAGATAGTATGCTGTATTGCTGTTATAGTATTCTCAATGTAAAAGTTCTTTTTACTCTCAAGATAAAGCCTGTATGGAAGTATTGTTTTTGGTGAGTCAGGAAAATAGAAATTCAGACTTTTTAGTATGAGCCTAACTCATCGGAACCGGTTCTTTTTTCTCCTTTTAAATGAGCCTCTTTCGAGAAACATCCCCTATCAGATCCAGGGGCAAGGTACATCTACTTGAATAATGAGACAAATGAATACAAGATTCTGAAAGCTTCATAAATTTTTAAATTTCCTCATACAACAAATGCATGGCAGTACTGTAATTTTCCTGCCACATGATGAGATCCTTCTATATTCTATATGTTTGTCCGTTTGTTGATTAGTCTTTCTCCCTTGCTGGAAGAGGGGGAAAGAGGTGTGAGAGAAAGAAGCAACGCCTGGCATCTGTCAAGGCCACCTCATTTTGCCCTTCAATTGCCTTTATTGATATCATATTTCTCAGTCTTTTTCCTTCTCCCTGATGTTCTCGTCAGGTTAAAACAGTGGATGGGATGACTGATCTCCAGATTCCTCCAGGCACTCAACCTGGGGATGTGCTTGTCTTGGCAAGGAAAGGTGCACCAAAGCTAAATAAGCCATCAATACGTGGTGATCACTTGTTCACGATTAAAGTTAGCATACCAAAACGCATCAGGTGCGCAAGTGTTAAGTTGTAGATGATGAACTAATTATACATATCAGTTTTCTCACCTACTTGTGTAACTCTGCCTAATCATATTTCTGAGGAGTATGCCGGACATGTTTGGGAACTAATTTCCTGAATAACTATAGATATATTTTTCCTTGAATATGTCCAACAGTCCTTCTCTTTAAATGGACTTATATATATATGTGTGTTTGTGTGTGTGTTTGTCCAGTAGTCGTATCAGGGGTGGGCATCATTCGGTTTTGAATAAACCAACCAAACCAAAATTTTCTGTTTCGGTTTTAGTATTTTGGGTATTCAGTTTGGTTTTCACTTCTTTTAGAAATAAATGGTTAGCCGAAAATTTGAAATTTATAATATATGTAAAAAAAATTCATTTTTCTCTCACATAAGACCTATTTGTTCATTATGAAAACTACCATGCCTGACTGAATCCAACTTCAAATGAGTTTGATCACCTCCTCCATCTGTATCATGAAGGCACATGAGGAAGTGAAAATACTAGTATTTGTTTGTTGTATACTCGATATATCTCCAAGACTTAATTAAAATGCATAATATACTTGCATGGCCAAGTGCATCATGATCTGGGTGATGCGAGTGGGTGATCTTACTTCGGGAAAATATTTTGTTTCTTTGTTGTTATTTTTGTGCATTTCCTCAAGCAAAATCTATTTTCAATAAGAGTTAGAAACTTATTCAAATTGTATCCTAACCCCATCCACCCCCAAAATGAATGGAGTAATTAATGTATAAAACGTGTTAAATACTCTTGCACTCTTCTTGCTCGTTTGCCAGCCAGCATAGTGGTCATATGTCCTGATTCCTGAAGTTAAATAAAAGGAAAAGGAACCATTACTCAGGCTACTGCTGAAAAATCAATATGTTTCCACTCATCAGTATCACCATCTAATTTTGGTTAGGAGTATCTGCTGCATACAAATTCCTATGAGCAAACTATTCCCCTGCTCTTCTGAAAATGATGCTATAAAATGCATATAGGAAATGCTTTTCACATCTAATACAGATCTGATATTGTTACACAAGAATTTAGGGCTTGTATGCAAGTGCTCTCATAATTGCTTCTGTCTATGCATGGGGACTTCATTCATAGTTCTCTATTTTGTAGTGTGACGGAGCGTGAATTGCTTGAAGAACTTGCTTCTCTAACTAAGGGATCAAGCACTCGTACAAAAAGTCGCCCGGCGGTTCAGCAAACTGGTATAATTACTTCTTGATTCATCATCTTCTCAATTCTCTATACGTGAATGACAGCGTTAATGACACTGGGTTGTGACATTAGTTAAACATGATGAGTTCCAGAGAATAGAAGGTAATGAATCTGCCACTTGTGTGGCTGATTGTAATGGATATATCCTTCCAAATATTTACTCACTGTATTATCAAACAGAAATGGATATATCCTTCCAAATAAATGCTGCTGCCTCTGGTCCAAAATGAAAGAATTTTTCGAAGTCCAAAGATGTATTAATTATTTTTTTCCAAAATGACCTTTCTCTTTAATGGGTTTTTTTCCCAACTATCTCTAGTTTTAAGAAAAGTTTGGGAAGAAACAAAAGGGTAATAGCCATTTAATTAACTAACTTTCTTAAGGGGTGTGCCACACACCAAAAATTCATTTATGTTGGAATGGAGGGAGTACATCTTATCTTGTTTGGAACTAGACCTGAGGTCATCAGCTCTGAAATAGATGCTATTGATTATCAATAAAAAATAAAATGAAAATGAACCATTTGCGAGTTCAGTGATAGGTTTTGGCTACTGTATTTGGTTAGTTACTTAAAAACCCCAAGATCAACCACTAAGTTTGACTTGGAAATTTGTGTGATGCTTCAAGTAGTTAAAACTGATACAAAACACGGGAGAACAAAGAGGAATATATTGTTACTTGTGAATTGAGAAATGAAGTAATTGATTCTAACCCATACGATATAAAAGCTCTGTTATGTTTCTCAACCTAGAATATCCTGGAAGAGAAAATCCTTTTAAAATTGGAAATATATCCAATGCAGTTTAGATAAAGCATGCAGCTCAGAGAATCAGAGCACGTGATTAGAAAATACAGTCAAGTCTTAGGATCCTACCGTATCAAGCGAGGAAGTAACTGAAGATAAAGAACATGGGAAAATTGTCACAGGTGATTTTGAAACAAGTCAGGAAATAATGGGGATGGAAAATTCTGGGGAATTATGGGATGTACAGGAGATCGAACCCCTTTGTACACAACAACAAGGAGCTCTTACTGAAACGGAGAGGAAGGCCACAACCTGGATACATCAAAACTTACTGAAACTCCATAAGATGTTTGGAGTGGATTTCCAGGGGATGGAAGAGGAAGCACTTGAACTCCTTAAGCAGGCGGATGCAAGCAGGCAAGTAAGAAAAATGGAGAGGTCAATAGAAGTTAAGAGAACAAAACATAAAGGAGCACAAGAGTTAAAGAATCTGATATCCTTTGATGTTAAATTCAAAAGCAATGGAGA
>JAJOOO010029033.1:0-27083 GCA_029582685.1 Solanum piurae
GATCTCCAGTTCAGCAGAATCAGTGGTGAGTCCTCATTCTCTGAGGACGATAGTCATGAGTTTCTTTTCAGTATTTTCAGTCTTTTAGTTTCAGTTTTGCTAGATCTAGTTGGGGCATGTCCCAACATTTCTAGTCAGTTTAGAGGCTTAATTCAGGTTAGTATTGAGTTAATATCTTCTTTGTATTAAACTCATCAGTTATCATTTATCTCAGTTATAATATACGGATATTTCCCATCTTTTCATTTTAAATTATGATTTAGATTCTGCATCAGTTTATTATCTTTAGTATGCTCATGATCATGTCAACATGGTTAGCTTTGGATTACTTGTGGTCCTAGGTCCCGTGTCCACGTCTCGGGGTAGTTTCGGGGTGTGACACAATTAAATCCATGAATTTATTAAAATTATTTTCATAGATTCATATTTGACTTCACACCTGGACTTTCAAATTTCTCAACAAGTAATAATAGGGGAGCATTTGATAAAAGGTTAGTAACAATATTAAGAACTTTGAATCTTCATCAGTTAATCAAGATTTACTTAAATGGAATATCCCTAAATAAGATACCAAATGTCCCACAAGTGACTTTATAAATCCTGAGCAAACTTTTTCTTGCAAAATAAATGTCAAAAGATTCAATAATAGGAATATTGCGACAACAACAAAAATATTAATCCCCATCCTAAAATGTTTATCGCTAGTAAGAATGTTTCTTAAAGCTCTCGAGACTATAAAGTTTATTTTGAAAGAGATAGATTTTTGTCAAGCAGTGTAGTCGATTCAATTTAAGCTTAATGCATACAATGCACATCAAAAAGAAAAGAAAATTCAATTATTAATCTATGAATATAACATGTGTGAGAGAAAATCATAAAAAAAAAAAAAATGATGAATTTTGGAGATTAAAAAATCTAACACATAAAGTTGAAAATTATAAAATTGAATCAAACAAAGTTAACAACAATAACACACTAAAATTAGCCAAATATTGTCCAAATACATGAAATAATCTATATCATTCAGTAGAATAACATATCAATTTTGAATTCATTACAAGAAATTAAGGTCACCTATTTGATGCAGCCGTCTAAATTTTTTTTACAAGCTCGACATTTACACAAATGTACTTTCTTTTATTCAAATCTTAAAATAATCACCAAGTATATGTAGGTGATCAAACATTTAACAAAAAATATTAAGAACCTCAACTTAGATTTTACATACCATTTTCATTTGGTAGAGTATATAAACATAATGCTAAATAAAGTGTATTAGTAATGCTTGCATTGGTGTCCTTCGGGATGGCTCAGTTGGTTTGGAGGGTGGTTATCCACACGGATGACCCGGGATCGATCCCCCCTCAATGTCTTCTGAGTCGAGCCTGTCGCATAGGGCTTGCCTAGTGCGGTTTACATCCCCTGTGTGGTTTGCAGGCTATTACACAGTGGGGGGTTTACCCAGTGCGCACAAAGTGCTCACCACAGAGTGCTCACCCGAAGGACAGAGGTTGTAGCGGCTGCGGGTTATTCTGGGGTTCCAAAAAAAATGCTTGCATTGGTATACTGCTTGTATTAGTTATGCATAAATTATTTCTTATGCATGATTTGATTTGGTGTATTAAAAATAGCATGCATTGTATAAAAATATTTATTTATAAAAATATCCTCTATAATGATGGTGGAAAAGATGTAAAAGTGCTTTTGAGGGGTAATTGGGTCTTTAACCATGCCAATGCATGTATTGAATCCCTTTGCATTATTAATATCTAGAGATCCATGATATTAGTAAAACACTCCGCAATACACAATAGAATTATTTCTTATGCATGATTTGATTTGGTGTATTAAAAATAGCATGCATTGTATAAAAATATTTATTTATAAAAATATCCTCTATAATTATGGTGGAAAAGATGTAAAAGTGCTTTTGAGGGGTAATTGGGTCTTTAACCATGAGTGTATAACTAATGCAAACATTGACTATATATAGCATGAAAAAGTGTACCAAACAATAGGAGGTCGTTTGGTAGGGTGTATTAAAAATAATGTTCAATAGAGTGTATTAGTAGTGCTTGTATTAGTTATACTTGCATTAGTTAGAGCCTATTTGAATTGGCTTAAAACAATAGTTTTTAAGTTAAAAATAAAAAAATCAAACTTAAATGACTTTTAAGTCAAAAAATAAAAAGTAGGGGGAGACCTACTTTTGTTTTTTTACTTATTGTAAGTCATTTTAAACGTATTTTAAGTTATTTTTAACCTAGTCAAACACTTCCTAACTTATTTTAAGTTATTTTTAGATTTGCCAAACACTTTCAGAAGTAAAAAACTGACTTAAAAGTAGATTTGACCAACTTTTAAGCCAATCCAAAACTCTCTTATGCATAGATTATTTTGTATGCATTGTTTGATTTAATGTATTAAAAATAGTATGCATTGTATAAAGATATTTATTTACAAAAATATCATCTACAATTATGGTGGAAAAGATCTAAAAGTGCTTTTGAAGGGTAATTGAGTCTTTAACCATGCTAATGCATGTATTAAATCATTTGCATTACTAATACCTAGAAATTCATGGTATTAGTAATTTCAAACACGTTTTTAAGGGCGAATCCCAGGCAAATTTTGGGGCGCGTGCCAAAAACGCTACGGGATGCAAATTAACGACATAGATCCATAAGGCGTAAGTCCTACAATTTGGGGTGTAAGCTCCATGCGTAAAAAGGTAAGCCATGGGCCTTGGGCATTATTTAAAAAAAAAAAATTGAACCTTTTTGCTTGAAATCATACTTCAGTATTGGTGTAATGATATTTCTATTAATTGTAATACTCTTTTTTCTTCATTATTGGTTATTAATACCTTTCTCAAATAAAAATCATAATTTTTTTTGTATGTATTATAGGTTATTTATTAAAATTTGTTTGTCAGATAATTGAAAGTTTTACTTTTGCTATTTTCTTAGTAATAAAATTATAAAATTGAATATAAATGAGACTACGCTCCGTAGACTCATAAGATTTACGTCTCGCCTTGTACTGCATAAAATGTCTCATCTCATGCTCCTGCATTTAAAACATTGAGTAATACACACTCAATACACAATAAAGTGTATAGCTAATGCAAAAATTGGTTATACATAGCATGAAAAATGCACCAAACAAGGGGGCTACTAATACATATAGCTAATGCACTATTTTAGATGTCGTTTGATAGAGTGTATTAACAAAAATAATGCATGCATTATCTCAATGTATTAGTAGTTAATGATTCTAGAAGAAACACACAAATAAAAATTATCACACATAGTTAAATAAACTTATTTAAAAAACGATAACAATTCAACAACAATCTAAAGTCTATATTAAAAAAGAATGAATTATACAAATAAACTCGAGAATCAATAATAAAGATGGATTTTTACCTTATAAATTCATGATAAATTGAAAATTCAGATCTATCTATTTCATAAAAAGAAATATAATCGTAACAAGAAGCAAGATCTAAGCAACTTACTAAAGTCATGGCCACCTTCCTATAATTTAGACTTCTTCCTATATATTTTAGGTTTAAAAATCTATAATTAAAGTCTATGATATATCGTAATGAATTTGACAAATTTAGATTTCTCCTATATATTAATAATATAATTTGAAAAAATAGCAGTAACAAGGATAAAAAAAATCAATTAATATTTTTAGATAAATATTTATAAGGACCTTCATGCTATCCATACTTATTTGGTATAAGAAATAAGGAATAATTATTCTTGAATTAATTTTAAGATGAGTTTATTCATGTTTGATTGAGATAACATTTCAAAATAACTTATCTCGAAATCGTACTGTTATTTTATTCCACAACAACAACAATGTATCAAATGAAATCTCACTAAGTGAGATTCGAGGAGGGTATATTGTACGTAGACATTATCTTTATCTCGTGGAGATAGAGAAGTTGTTTCCGAAAGACCCTCGGCTCAAGTGCATCACACTCAATTAAAAGAAGAAGAAAACAATGAATAAATCATAATCATTTATAAGAAAAGCAGTGCAAAGTGCACAAGAGAAAAACACTAACAATAGTAAAATAGTGTGATACTCGAAAACTCAATAAACAACAAGAATTACAAGGGTACGACTAATACTACGACATACACTACAATTACAATAACATACTACAACATGTACTAACTAACCTAAACCTTAACAAAGCAATACAACCCTCCATCCCTACTATCCATCTACCCGAATACACCACCTCCACTTTATCTAGAGTCATGACTTTAGTAATATGAAGCTACACCATGTTCTGTCTAATCACCCCTCCACAATATTTCTTCGACCTACCTCAACCCCTCCACATATTCCTTACATCCAGCCTCTCACACCTCCTCACTAGAGTGTTAGCGCACCTCCTCTGCACATGCTCAAACCATTTCAGTCACGCTTCCCGCATTTAGTCCGCCACAAATGCCACTTCCACCTTCCACATATAAAGCGAAATATAACAATCATGAAATAACTAATCTCAAAATAATTAATCTTGAGAGTTGATAGATATCTTGTTCCCCATC
The DNA here is from genome assembly GCA_029582685.1 of Solanum piurae. NCBI lineage: Eukaryota > Viridiplantae > Streptophyta > Magnoliopsida > Solanales > Solanaceae > Solanum > Solanum piurae. The sequence continues at coordinate 4,581 of JAJOOO010029033.1, forward strand.
CAAACGAGCCCTTAAAGTATATATAATATAAAATAAAGTATAATGAAAATAGAAATATATCTTGTGTTCTCCTCAAACCGGAGTCACGTGTTAAACCGAATTTTGCCTAGACGTGGTTCATTACTGACCCCGGTTCCACTTCAGGATATATTTTTTTTAATAGAAACTCAAAAAAAGTAAAAAAATAAAAAATAAAAAATAATATTAAAATTTAAAAAACAAATAAAATAAAAAATATCCTGAAGCATTAAACCCAAAACCCTACATTTGTTAAACCCTTTGTCATCTTCTTCATCTTCCATTTTTCTCAAAGAAACTCTCTTACAGTTAAAAAAAAAGAGGAACAATATGGGGTCTTTAATGGCTAATTGAGCTTAATTTTGATTATTTTTTTAATTATGGCGGCTAAGAAGAAGAAGCAAAATCAAATTTCAAAGAAGAGTGGTAAAAAGAAGCAGCAACAGCAACAGTTTTTGAGTGAAGATGATTATCGACTTAGGCTTCAAGAGGGTTTGTATTCACCTGATTATATACTGGCTAAAATTTTCAGAAAAGATGGTCCTACACTTGGTGATGAATTTGATCTTCTTCCTTCAAATGCTTTTTCTCGTCTTAAGAAAGGTAATTTTTTTTGTTGTAATCATTTCATATTTTGAGTGAATTTTGTACCTAAGGGTGTGGTTTAGTGGTTAATTAAGTGGGTTTAGAATTATCAGGTCTCAGGTTTAAATTTGAGTGGAAGACAAAAAAATGATAGGTGATATCTTCTTATTTGTTGTAGCTTTGGTGGAATTAGTTGTTGAGATGCGCGAAAGCTGGCAAAAGTTTAATTTTCCCGAGCGATTTTTTGTGAAGGAAAGTGGGTTTGCGTGTTGATTGTCCAGGTGGTATTAGTTCTGTATATGGCTGTGTTTCATTTCTAGCTCTGGTCAGAAGTATTCCCCTATGGTTAGGGACTTGAATGGAAGTCTTTTATAAGTAATTGAGTCCATTGATGTGCATTACCACTGACTATGGGTTCAGCCTAGACTTAGTGTAGATTTGTATAACACTCATATGAACTGTATCTCTGTGTAGAAATAGACAGACATGATAAAATTTAGTAGGTGGGGGATGGATACACTTCTGTATTTCCACAGTAGGTTCTCTACATTTTTTTTGTATGTTGTGCCGGTTGGGGAGCTATCCTAACTGTAAACAATCTTAGGAAGAGAAGACAGTGGTGGTGAGTCCTTGTTGCATGTGCAAAAAGCATGAGTCTTTTTTTTTTTGGTCGTCACTTTGCCTTGAAATGTTGGGCCTTGATATTTTACGACCTTCAATATCCAAGGAGTTGGTCTAGGACAGGAGCGGGAATGATATCAGGATGAAGCTAAGGGGCAGCTTGAAAGAAGAAAAAGAAGCTATGCAGGACAGTGCCTTGGCTTGTTATCAATGAAATGATATTTTATTTATCCATATATATAAAAGAGAGAAATAAAATGATCTTTGAAATATCTGAAGGGAAAAAAACAGCTCTGGCAGAAGAGAAGTGGGTGCTGCTCCTCAATATATATCAGCCTATTTGCATTTGACTCAAATATTCAAAACTTTGCTGATAGATGACATCGCTTGGAAATTGATGCTCTCCAATGGATAGCTTTGCTATGCATCTAGATAGAAGAGGGATAAAAAGGATCAAATCTCTAAGTCTATACATGAAGAGATGATTCTAGTCATAATAAATAGGGTTGGAAGGATTAGATCATAGCTACTTGTCATTGTTGAAAAGTGAAATGCCATAGAATGCTATTACATCTTCCTCTTCTGTTTGTTTTTATGGCTGATTCATGTCAGTTACTTTTTTTTTGGGTGAAGTATTAATGTCAGTTACTGTTTCTGTATGCTTGCTGTGCTAAATCTTGTTCTTCCACGATCAGGTTCCAGAATTTCTGGTCAAGCTAGACAAGAAAACCAAGGAGCGACTAAGAGGAGAAAGGTAGGCATGATAGGTTCTGGGAAAAATCATCACAACCTCTACGTGCTCAATATGATCACTTAAATCTTTTCAGTTTGTTCATATTTTCTCTTTGTATTTTCCCTTTTTCTTCACCAGGTTTCTGTGCCTGCTACCATGCATTGCCGAGCTTTATGTGAAAGTAATCCTCCTGTGAAGAAGCATGGTACTGGGAAAGGTCTGATAACAAAAGACGTTTCGGTGAAAAAGCATAGCGCTGGGAAACGTTTAATGATTGAGAAGACTGCTACTCTTAGAAATCATGGTATGGGGAAGGGTTTGATGACAGTTTGGCGGGCAACAAATCCTCACGCTGGAGACATCCCCAGTGGTGTTGATTTTGGAGAGAGTGCTGAAGAGAGAAAGAAGAAGTTGCTGCAGCGACAGTCTATTTTGGTTGAGCCTCATGCCATGCCTTTGATATTTACTTTGCAATTTGTAGTACATGCATGATACATGTCTTCCAAGTTCCCTTTCTGATTCTTTGGCAAAGGTTGGTAATTGCTAGCTGAACTTCTGTGTGCAGAGAAAAATAGAAAAGAAATTGCAGGATAAGAAGAAGGTTGGCGTGAAATGCAGAAAGGTAATATTCTGGCTAATGCTGAAAAGTTACTGCTATTAGTGGTTGGAGTTACTTTTTTTCTTCTTTTTGATATGTAGTGGTTGGAGTAATTCTACTATGGCATTTCATAATTGCAGGCAGAGAATAAAAGGATTGAAAAGCAGAAGCTGCCTCGTAAGGAAAAATGTGAACTTGCGCTGGAATGGAGAAAGTGCCTAGAAGGATTACCTATCAAAAAAAGGAAGTACCAACACGAGTTTACTCAGTTGGGGTCGCTAGTGGATGATGAGGAACTTGAGTTAATGGAGTTGGAAGCAGGACCTAACTCATTGACATGCTGTACACACTTTGCAAGCAATGGACTTCGTGGATGTTCACTTTGCAAAGGTAAGAATAAGACCCCCTATTTTTACCTATCCTCTTTGCAAATGTTAGTTAATTGCTTTATGTTTATTTTATCCTCTATTTCTTTATTTTGTTAGTTGTTTTTTTCTTTTTCTTCTCTTAACCTTACTTCTATGGTCTAATTTGTGTGTTTTAGATGTTTAAGTTATATTGCAAGATTAACCAGTCATCAATTTGCTTTGAAGTATACAGATTTACAATCTAAGTCTAACAAAATTGCTTTAATTCTCTAGGTTTACTTCCAAAGTTTCCTCCCAATTCAGTAATAATGAAGCTGCCTCTCTATGAGCGACCATGGGATTCCTCTCCAGAGCTCGCCAAGAAACTGTTCAAGGTACTTGGGAAATAATATTCTTTGCTGAGTCTGATAGTGTTAATACAAATAAAGAATATAATATTGGATTGTCATGGTTAGTGCTCAATTGGTATACCTCGTTGTTAATGTTCTGTTTGTTAAGAGGATGTAGTTCTCTTGTTCTCAATAAATTTGCACAAAGATGATCTGTTAAAACGGTGAAGCATTTTGCATTTTGATGCTTTTTTCAACATAACCTCACCTTTTTTTCCTATATAATTTTTTTATATTAAAAAAAGCATATGGGCTTAATATGCAGTTTATTTTGCAGGTCTTCCACTTTCTTTGTACTTATGCTGCAAGAATTGATATCTGTTCCTTCACAATTGATGAGTTTGCACAAGCATTTCATGAAAAAGTAAGTTCAGCTCTGTACTAGTTATTCTCCATCATTCACTTTTGAGACCTGATAGCTGCTTCTAAAGATGCCGATCACTTGCCAATTTCGATTTGATTCTTGTTGCTTTCAGATCACTTACCAGTTTTGATTTGATTCTTGTTGCTTTCAGGATTCCTTGATCCTTGGACAAGTTCATTTAGCCTTTCTCAGGCTTCTTTTGGCAGATGTTGAAATTCAGCTTAACAAGGGATTCATTCATCAAGCAAGCAAAAGTTGCAATTTCTTGGGATTGGTTCACTCAGTGAGTGTACATGCATTCAGATCCATTTTTCACTTTAATAGGCTTTTGCATATTAGCATAGGGTTGAGTCTTCAAGAATCAGCTGTGAGACAATTTATGTACTGCAATTTGTATGTATACGCCATTAGGCTAGTGCTTCCTGGAACTTCAATCTGAATATGGCTTATTTACTTCATCATTATAACTTTGCTACAAAGGAGGTTGCATTACTTAGGTAGGGCAATAGAAAAAATAGAAGATAAGGGAGAGAAAACAATGATGCTTCAGGGGATGAAAACCGAAAGCGGAAGGAAACTAAAATATGTGGAAATGTAACAAAAGAAACTTGACCATGTTATGGTCATCCCACAAGTGCGGGGTTATTCCCTGACAAACACCCTAACCATGTAAGTTTCTACAAAGTATCCTGGAGCATATTAGTATGAATTTTGCTTGTACTGTTGAACCACTTTGGGGAGTTGACATGAGTTATACTTTACTGAAAATGGGAATAAAAAATAGTCATGGTCGGGCCTATAATCTTAAATTCTTCAGGAAGTGCATGAAGGTAGAAGGTCCTTAATAATCATATTATACTATAAGTGGGAAGCTCCTAACCTCAAAGTTGAATTACAAAAATACCTCTTCACTATTTTTTTTATTAAATAAATAATAAAAGTTAATTAGATCAAATATACATGGTTAGGTGTTAATATCACAAAAAGAAATAATAGGAAATTTAGAGGTCCTATATTTACCTTGTACATAAGCTGGAGTTGTGAAGAAAATATACTTCCAAACAGTTCTTTTAATATGAGACTCGGACAATAATTTTCTTTCTCAAGGATCGCGACTCTGATATACTCCCTCCGTCCATCTTTACTTGTCCATGTTTGACTTGACACACTCCTTAAGAAATAATAAATAGAGGGGTAATTTTACTATATCACCCCTATTAATTATGAGTCATCTAAATATTGAATAATGAATAGTATTTAATAGTAAGGATAAAATAAACACAAAATGAAAAATTATTCATTGATTTTATAAACTGACATCCAAAAATAGTATAGTGGACAAATAAAGATGGACAGAGGGAGTACAATGTTTGTTATTCCTTTTTAGTGGTAAGACGGAACTAGCTATTAGCAAAGTAAAATGCAGTGGTACCAAACATTTATGATCCTTGCTTATATATTTCCCCAAGAAAGAAGGCGAAAAAGGAAAGAAATCCTTGCTAAAATATGTCTTTTTTGTTGGAACTAAGAAGAACATAGGTATATACAATACTCAGAGTTTGATATGGGTCTTATTTCATTATGATAGCTAGTAGCATTACGAGTAGTCTTTGCTTTTCCAAAGTGTCCTACTAGTGCAATATGCTTAATGGAAAATACTGAATACTATGTCTGGTTTGGAGAGTTGAGTACCAGAAAAGTCCTAACAGTTTGGTTTGGAGAGTTCAGCATCAGAAAAGTCCTATAATTATCACGAAGTACCACAAACCCCAAAGACATCTGAAGTCTCTATCAGGGAGTACACAGATACCCTATGCCATAAGCACCAGTGGTGTTATCAACATATTAAAATAAGTTCTGCTTCTCTGTTGTATGAGCTAACAATGTTTGCATGTTCTACATGCGACCTCCCTCTATGCATTCTACTGATGCTTTTCTTCCACAATCACTAACGTAACACTAGTGTCCTGAGATTATTGATCTTGGATATGAAGGGATGTAATTGGTTGCTAATCTCTTCCCCTTGAGAGGATATATGCTGTTTGATTATTTATATGCTCGTCTATTCTGCTGACAAACTCGTCAACTGTTTTCTCTTTAAAATCTTCTTGTCCATTAAAGTATGCTATTCTGAAAGAGGAAACATTCATCTATTTTGACAGATTGAACATGAGGAATTTAGTCTGGAACTCTGGATTAGTTCTCTCAATGCCTTAACATGGACAGAGATACTACGGCAAGTCTTGGTTGCTGCTGGTTTTGGGTCCAAACGTGGTAGAGTACCTGGAGAGGCTCTCTGCAAGGTACTGCAATTTCTGGCTACTGATTTAATTTTAGTCTTGCATCTTTGATATGTCAGTGGCTATAAGTTATTCTTTAATGTTTTTGTCGCTGGATATTTATAGACGTCGTGATATGTCAGTGGTCATATTTCACTGTAAGAAATAAATTGTTGGGAATGTTGAGTCTTCATTCCTCTTTGATTCCGTATTTTTCTTTTGTAATTGCTTTGATATGCGTTACTTGAGCAGATGGTCTCTTGGAAACAACCTCTCTACCTCCACAAGGTAGTAGGGGTAAGGCCTGTGTAGGGCAGAAACTTCACTCGCGGAGGAAAGAAAATCAGGAATTTTTGGTGCTACTCCTTCATCTTTTCTCCGTGTGGTTTTGGAGAACATCCTCTTATCGTGATTAATTGGTCACAGCCCCCCTGCCTCCACACCCCTCCCCACAGCCCCCACCTGAGGGATTTCACTGGTTATGTTGTTGTTGAATGCTGAGTCTTCTTCACCGGGCACTGAAGTGGATACGTACTGTAATTACTTATCTAATTCAACTATCTCCTGAAAGTACCCTACAAACACATCATAGGGCTGTTTGGAAGGACACCTTGGGATTGAATGTGGATGTAACTGGGTGTAATTACACAGTTTTGATATGTTTCTGTGGCCAAGTAACTACTTGGTCAGCATGGAATTGGGTGTTTCTGAGGGGAACAATTACATTCTCCATTTTTTATTTACTTTACCAGAATACACACACACAAACACATATTGCTTTCCAACGTGGTGCATCCACACCCCTCCCCACAGACCCCACCTGGGGGATTTCACTGGTTATGTTGTTGTTGAATGCTGAGTCTTCTTCACCGGGCACTGAAGTGGACACGTACTGTAATTACTTATCTAATTCAACTATCTCCAGAAAGCACCCTACAAACACATCCTAGGGCTGTTTGGAAGGACACCTTGGGATTGAATGTGGATGTAACTGGATGTAATTACACAGTTTTGATATGTTTCTATGGCCAAGTAACTACTTGGTCAGCATGGAATTGGGTGTTTCTGAGGGGAACAATTACATTCTCCATTTTTTATTTACTTTACCAGAATACACACTCACACACGCACACCACGCATATTGCTTTCCAACGTGGTGCTTCCTTTCCAGGTACTAGTATTTTGCAACTCCTCATAGTGTCCTTGTGTTTACTTTTTTCTTATTGCATATGCAGATTGCAGTACACTAGTACTAGTACTTTGTAGGTTGGTGTTTGAGTGATGGTGATGAACGCAGTGACTTGCTATGCTATTATTATCTTTTTTTTGATCAGTTTCTATATTTTAATATCTTGATTTTCTTGATAAAAGCCTAAAATCATACGACAGATCTAATACTGCTATAAGCCTATAGCTGTCATCCTTCAGTAGAGTGTCTTGGAGGAAGTTTTGCTGTTTGATTCATGATGTTACTCTGTGATTCTTATTTTCTTTGGTTTCTTGTTTCTTAGGAACGTAGTTTGATGGCTAAGTATGGGTTAACCCGTGGTACACTGAAGGGTGAACTTTTTAGCATTCTGCTAATTAAAGGAACTGATGGAATGAAAGTTCATGAGCTGGCAAAACTTCAATTTGTAAGTGGATGTGAATCCCGGTCCTTACTATTAGTATTATCATTTACCACTGCCTCCTTACATCATAAAATGTTTTGTTTAATGAATCTTTTTCCTTTTGTCTTGAAGATTCTTGAATTGAATCTGGCAGCAACAACCATTCAGCTAGAAGATTTAATAAGCTCAACCCTTTCTAGTGACATTACCTTGTTTGAAAAGATTTCATCTTCAGGGTACCGTCTACGTATTAATCCTTCTTCACAGGAATCTGAAATTTGTTTCTCAGATTCCGAAGGAGATGACGCAGAGGTTATTAGTGGATACATCAGAGATGATTCAGAATGTGAGTCTCGCGAACTAGTTCGAGCTGAATCTGAACGGAACTATCATCAGTTTGAAAATAGGAACAGTCTGTCAACAGTATATACTGAAATTGATGAAAGCTACTCAGGAGAAGCATGGTTGTTAGGGCTGATGGAAGGTGAATATTCAGATCTTGGCATTGAAGAGAAGCTGAACGCCTTGGTGGCATTGGTTGATCTTCTTATTGCTGCATCCAGCATCACTGAAAAGGTAAAATATTCAATATGAGTCCATTACGTCCTTTAAAGGAACTCTTCCCTGTAGGTTATCATGTCTTCAGGTTCTTCTGCCTTCCTATGTGTGTTTCTTGTTCACGGTGCTAAATTTGCTTTTTAACACTTTATATTCATTTTACTGGCGCCAGAGCAGAGCTAACTAGCTTGTACTAGTAGGTGAAGTTCTAAAAAACTTCTGACCTGAAAGATAGACCTTGCAAATTGGTGGCAAAGAAGTTCCAACCATCCCAGCATGTCTGTGAACAAATTTCCGGCACCGGCAGATATGTCGAATTGATGGTACTGCCAGAAACAACCTCGAGGATTGACATTCCGAGCACACCCAGAGCCTTTGAAGCTTCTTCCCCCGTTTCCGAGCATTTTGATAGTACTACATATTGACTAATAAAAAAACATATTGCTATTTCGTACGAGTATCACCATTCTTAGCCAACATATCACTATATTGCACGAGCCATTCTTTGTGCACTAACATATGATAAAAAAGAAGTGCAATTGTATGTCAGATCAGCTTCTTTTTTTTCTTTCTGCATTTTATTTAGTGACAAGTTTTATCTGCAGGATCCAATGCCATCAGCTGTAGAATGTGCTCCTGCAACGATTCATCATGCTTCTGGTGGAAAAATAAAAAGGTCATCAGCAAAATCATCCTACTTGACTGGGCATGCACAAAGTCATAATGGACAACTTAGTAATCAAGATCCAACAGTGTCACTGGAACTTCAGCCAGTTGACTCTTCAGTATCAATGTCAAAGCTCTGTGAGAAAAATAAGTCACCTAGGACTGCAAAGAATGCCAAAGAACTGAAAGCTGGGGATGAGTTGCACCCTATGCAGTCTATCTTCCTCGGTTCTGACCGTAGGTACAATAGATACTGGATTTTCTTGGGCCCTTGCAATGAACTTGATCCTGGGCACAGGAGGATTTATTTCGAATCTTCTGAAGATGGTCACTGGGAGGTGATTGATACTGAAGAGGTACTTTAGCATCACTTTGGCACTTCTATTTCTTATGTTAGTAGCATGCAACGACTTCCAACAAATGAACTTTTTCATGTATTTTTTATCTGGTTTCAGTCTTTATGCTCTTTGTCGGCTGCCTTGGACCGTAGAGGTATACGAGAGGCTCTTCTAGTTGCATCTCTGGAGAAACGGGAAACCTTCCTATGCCAAGCAATGTCAAATGTTCTGAATGATTCAGGAGATAGCCAATCACCTCAATGTGGAAGGAACTTTTCTAGGGAAGATAGTTCATCATCTGCAATTTCTGATGTGGATAACTTAAGCCTTGTTGAAGTGCACAATGGTTCTATTGGTCCGAAGGTGGCTGTAGGTAGGAAAGGAGAACATCAGCAAGACAAATGGAACATCGCTCAAGCTTTTGACATATGGATATGGAAATCATTCTATTGTAATCTTGCCTCTGTGAAACGTGGGAAAAGGTCTTATCTTGATTCACTTGCAAGGTGTGAACAATGTCATGATCTATACTGGAGGGATGAGAAGCACTGCAGGATTTGCCACACCACGTTTGAGCTTGATTTTGATCTTGAAGAAAAATATGCCATTCATACTGCAACATGCAGGCAGAACCTAGATCCTGATAAGTTATCAAAGCATAAAATTCTCCCATCAGAATTGCAGTCACTTAAAGCTGCAATACATGCAATTGAGGTGGGTACTCATTCTAATGCTTTTACAGCTAGTATTATGTGTCCAAATTTTGATGTTCATTTACAAGTGTTTACTATTATGAAGTGCTCCATATAAACAAGAACCTTATAACTTGTATGATTTTGAGTGGTATGCATATCTTGTTTTATGTCAAAAAAAAAACCCAAGAGTGGTCCATAAATGTTCTTAATAATCATACTAATTATAGCACACCTGTAGTTTAGTAGTGGCATGTTTCTATCAGGTGCTTGCATAGACTGTTCTATGCTTGTCTAATCGTCACATGCGTAACTTTGCTGCACACTATTGCATTCTTAACTACTTTAGATCCTTTGGTTTTACATCTCTCATTATCCTGCACATCCATGTAGCTTATATTGTGTTTATGATATATGAAGTTCTGTTCATCCATTGCTTGATGCTGCAACGATGAATAAAAACACTTGATAAAAGTTTAGTTTGTTAGGATGCTGTAGATAATATCACAGATGGTGAACTTCATAGAAAGTGGATTGTTCTTTGACCAGTGACATGCCTTTCTTTTTTGTCTTTTCGGTAAAATAATGATTGTATTGTGCTTTTGGGAAAAACTCCATGTAGTGATATACAAGATGTAGAGAATCTACAATAAAATATGGTGCTCTACGAATAATGCCAATTCATCTTATATTGAATGGGACTTCATGGGTGCACCAAGAATTTACAAGAACAAGTTTATCCAAAAAATTTACGAGAAAAGGGATTCCTTTATTTGTACAGATGTTTATTCCACCGCTCAAATGGTCCTCTTTGTTACTGTCCAAATTGTCCACATAGAAGCAAGACGGACTACTTTCCATATCTTGCTTACTGCAATTCGGGCAGTTTTTGAATACTTATTCCAAAAGCAAGATAAGGTCCTTGGGGATGGTCTGGTGGTTGAAGCATGTTAATAACGACCTCAAATCTCAGATTTGAATCCCAATTACACCGTTTGGTATGAGCCCATCAGCTCCAGCCTTGGGAAGCCGGATTACCTTTGCAACCTGTGCTTGTGGGCTTGACTAGCTGTCCAGTGGATTAGTCAAGGTGCGTGCAAGCGGCCTTGGACACCACCGATTGGAAAAAGAAAAATCAAGACTATTTTCAAATAGCTGAGTTGAAATTGAAAATAAGACTACCTGATATACTCTTATAAAGTTATTTGTGCTATTAACTGCTGTGCCATTAACTTTCCAACATATGTTTTTTCAATTAACAATCTGATATACGTATTTATCATTCATAACGTTGCAGTCAGTAATGCCAGAAGATGCCCTAATTGGTGCTTGGAGAAGATCTTCCCACAATCTTTGGATCAAAAGACTGCGCAGGGCTTCAACTTTATCAGAGATTTTACAGGTGACAAATGCCTGCCCGTCCTTCAGTATTTTTTAATAATTGGACACAATTTCCCAGGATTTGCATTTTGGAGAGTTCAAAAATAAATATAGATCCATTGAGTCTATACTATAGCAAAACCTTTCCAACTGCTGCTAGGTTTGACATTATTTTCATAGAAATTTGACCTAACAGGTCTCATACAAGTGGACTTCTATTTTGTAATATATCGTAGGTTCTTGCTGATTTTGTCACTGCTATCAATGAGGACTGGTTGTGTGAATCTGGTCATACTTTGGGATTGAATTATGACCCAGAAGAAATTATTGCAAGCTTTTCAAGCATGCCCCGGACTTCATCTGCAGTTGCATTTTGGTTGGTCAAGTTGGATGCCTTGATCGCACCCCACTTGGAAAGTGTGCCCATTAGCACCATACAAGTCTAAAGGTGTGATACTTTCTTTTGTTTGATTAAGTTCCTACTTTTGTGTTGTTGCACTTTTCTCCCATAAATCATGAGTGCTATTTATGTTTTGGGAGTTGGAAGGGGGGAAGGGTTTCCGGAGAAAGCTTCGTATAGTGTTTCTTTGGGTAACTATGTAGCTTCTTTGACCTAATTGGGAACATATTTATGCTAAAACTTGGCACAACTTGTCAATGTGCAGTGTGTGCTAGATCTAGCTAATTGAAGGGGTAAAGATCTATAAATAAATAATTAAATGAAAGGAGCCGAGAACACTGAAATCTTCAAGCAATGTGGTATGCTTTCTGTCATGCCCACTTAGGCTTGTTGTAAGTTCTTCTTTTGACACTGTACAAGTAATGCCTCTCTATTTTGTCCCTCTAAGTAGTTTTTCACAAATTTATCATCTCTACAGGCAAAAATTTCATTTTGGACCATTACAACCCTTTCCTGCTGAATATTTGACGCAGTCGGTCTTCACTGGTCGTCTGACACATTGTCTTGATATGCTTTGACATTTCAGGTAGGTTGTTTCAAACAGGTCAATATTCTTTAGTTTCCCGGATGAAGAGTGCATGGTTTATATCCATCAAACTTCTTTGTGCCAAAATTTAAGATACTTGGAGAGAAGGTTATTCCTATAATTATCCCTGATGGAATCATGCTGCTTATGGCTTTAAGTGCAACAGAAAGCTTTATGATTTTTTGGAAAGTAAAGCAGAAAATACGGCAGTTCAGCAATCGGTTCAACAACTGAAGCTGATATATGTACAATGTTATTTCGCGACATCCATTTTTGTTATCATCACTATACCTAGTATACATGAGTTCTTCTGGAATGTACATAGTAGTGCAGGTTCTCTTCCTCATCTTCAACCCAATTTTGGTGTATTAGAACTCACTCTTGATTTCTTCACATGTATTAGCTCATTCCTTGTATGATAAAACTGTTATACAGGTTTCTCTTAGCGGCAATATAATAAAATTTAGTGAAGCAATTCGATGCCTTCGTTTCAGGTCCTCTTTTTATTCTTCCTTGGGTTTAGTCTACTGATCAAAGAAAGACAGGATTGACCAAGGCTGTTCAAACAATTTTATTCAGGAAGTTCTATCGTCGTATTTGTGAAAGGACCAAACATGGTCCTTCCAGGTATCACAGTCCTCTTGAAGAAACAGATGAGAAAAAGTATGTATAGACTATGACAATTGTGTAAAATTGTAAAAGAAGCTTACTCCATACATGTCCAGAAACTCAAGAGTCTTTCTTTACACTACAAACACTTGGATAGCTTCTATGGTAAAAAAGAAACACATTTTTTAAATATAAATACAGATTCAAGTTAACACTATTGAGTATTCTTGTTCACACCTCTTCGAAAGTGGAGTGCTGCAACTGCATCATTCATGAAATATGGACCTAGTTGTATACAACTAATTCACACAGCTCCTACTTGTATTACAGTGAAATGAAAATTGACTGCTTCTATGTTTTGGGCAGATCATGTTATGTAGATCTTCCTCGTGTTCATCTTTGGCGCCCTCATGAATCTGAGCCAAGGAACTGGTGCATTTCTTGAGTTTACAGAAACTAATAATTTGATCTGCTACTAGAGAACATTCACAACAGTAGTCAGATGGTCATATATTCCCTCTCAAGTGAACTGAAGATGAAGACGTCCAGTGCCTCAAATTGACTAGATTAATTTGTGCGTGGCAACAAAAAGCTAAAGCCTGAATTCTCTCGGAGAGGAAGAGGAGATTCAATGTCAGCTATATCTATTTGTTCCATTGATTTTGATATGTCGTCAACTGAAAACGGGATGCTGAAAATAAATATTATTCAGAAACATCAGCAATTGAATCAAAGATGCATAAAAAGGAAGTTTACTAAATACGATAATGATACTATCGTATGTCTTATGCACATTCATTTGCACCTTAATCACTAGTAATCTTCTGCTTGATAACATACCTCTATATAAGCTAAAATTGTAACATTGTAAAATTAGTCTTTCCCTAACTATTGATAACCTGAACTGGGAAGGGCTGATATTTTCAGTAAATGTTTGGGACTAATTTTCAGATCTAGTCGTAATGAGATTCAAAGGAATTCACCACACAAAAGCAAGGTATCAATTTTAATCAATCACAAGGATATTGATGCAAACCTTGAATCATCATCTAAGAGAAAAGAGTTGCTGACTGCTTGATTTGAATCTTCAGTCATCGATACCCTCATGCTGGATATGACCTAATGCAATTGCATAAAAACCCTGTCCTTGGTTAATTTTTACTGTGTAAGCATGTTACTAAATTATATCTCTTTTGAAGAATGACTCTAACCTAGGTTGACTAATGGCATCCATAGAAACTTACATCCGATGACACACTATGTGTACCATATTTGTCATCCCAGTACATTGTACTAATCCTATACAACTGCTGGATGCTAAGCACCTGGAGGAAAAAAAGATATTAGTGAGCTTAAATGACATTCCAGCTATCTCTTCCTTCAAATTGATCACGTACTGGACAGAGTTGATGGCTTATTTCATCCAGTGTCTTTTTGGGTTTTTGATGTATAACCTGCAACAAGAAAAGTTAACAACTTTTGAGAACTCTACCATCCCATTTTTAAAAATAAGAGAAGCAAGTTGAATGAAAATGATCAATGTAAATGCTTACAAGAAAACCAATGGCCTGTCTGATATGCTTCAGCTCATCCCATGCTGATCCTGCATACTGTTCTTGTTTCGTTTATCACTGGGGGGATTAATATAATTTTTAGGATTACCAAGCTAAAAAATATATATGATGGATCTACCTCATCAGTTGCCGTAAAGCACCAGTGCTCCAATTCCGCCAGTCCTGCTTTGACGTATTCACCATTGCTAAATGAACAACACTCTCGTCTTAACAGAAGGCTGTGAAAATTTTATAATCACATGAGGAAACCTTTTTAATGCATTGTAGAAAACTGCATGCAAAAAGAAGTCTATAGGTGCACCTGTTAAAAAGCTGAACATTGATGAATGAAAATATCTGAGTGAATACTTTACGAACTAAAAATGGAGGCACCTGAAAGTATCAAATCAGAAAAGCAAGATGAGAAGTAAGCTGCATAATATTTTGGAATCAAAGGCTTATATTTGTAAGCTTATTAACCATCTAAAGACTCGTGACATTGCTAATTCTGCTGAGCCAATGTTTTCTGGATACAAATTTTTTACTCTAGGAAGAAGTAGTTACACTGGAAACTGGAAACTGGAAAGGGGTTGAAAATAATTGAAACAAAGGGAAAAATCAGCTTCACTAACATGGTTTGCTTTTAACGTGTTCAAGAAAATTCCCAGGCTCTTCACAATGCCCTGCCAATGGGCAATCAAAGCTTGCTGAGCTGCTGTATTAGCTACTGAACGTGAGGACCCTTTAACCAAGCTTGCTCTTGAAGTTCGTGGTGCCTAATATCCAACAAAATTGTTTACATGCAAATGAAAAAAGAAAAGATTAAACGTAATCGAAAAATGAGGTCCAACAAAATTGTTTAAATGTAAATGAAAAAGGAAAATATTAAACGTAATTGAAAAATGAGGTAGAGTATTGGAGTTATACATAATGCAAACAACATGCTGTCCTTGAGACCAAGAAATGTCTCTGGAGATATTTTCTCCACATACCTGGATACACAACCCCAGCAACGGAGAAATCTCCTTTTTCAAATTGTCACGAATCATTCCATAAATTTTCTCCACATATGCTGTAAGTTGCTGCTTGAACAGCAAGGCAGGGTATTTTGCTTCTACTTGGCGTAAAGTTTCAACTCCTCCAGTCGCAAAGGAAAGATTGACTCCTTGAGGGTTTCCACGGAAACTCTGGAAAATCAATAACAATGAATATCTTAAGGAGCTAGTCTCAAACTTCCTTGAGAAAAAGTACTGAACTTGTCTATATCTTTTAACTTCCTACCTGCGACATCCTTCCAAACAGAGATGCCGATGAGGATCGACGACGTAGAGGGGTCATTGCTGCAGCAGCACTTGCTTTGAGTGTACGCTGAAGTAGCAGTAAAAGAGTAGAAGCATTTGACAACCAATACGCCAGTACATCATTGTTGTCCTGAGTTTTCTGTTCCAGCATAGAAATGGAATTATAAGAAGCAATTATAATTTTAAAAGTGAGAACACAGTTTAAGGAGAACTGGGTTTTGTAGCTCAAACCTCAATAGCATGACCAATAGTCTGGATGATTCGGTCAAACACAGTGGTTCTCTCAACTTCGAAAGATCTCCACTGCAAAAGGCACTTATAGATGATGCAGGCTGCAATTGGCCTGTTTCCAGCAAAGCCCAAGTTTTGTGCGATACAGCGAATAAGCAACTCCTGGTTCTCTTGCTGTTTCTCATTAAGTGATTTTTGCGGTTTGTCATCTGCTTCAGGAAGGTCCCGTTGGTTCAATGAAGGGCTATGCAGATCCTAAATAATGAAAGTGAGAATATGAGCAACAATAAATGTTGGCGTGTCAGTAGAATTTGACAACACAAGTTTTATAAAGAAGGTAAATTACCACATGCATTCTTGTATCCTCGAAACTTCGACCACTCTCAGTTCTCTGTCAATTGAACAGAAAATGTCAGACTCTTCTACTCTTGAATCCTCCACAAAAATTACATGTAAAACAGCAATACCTGGATAATAGATCTAGAGCGTCCAGAAAGGAACTTATTAGGTGCCATTGACACAGCTTGCTGACGGAAAACTTTGTTCTCCGACTCTAAGTTTGTCATCTTCTCCTCTAACCTGATTTGGCAGGGTTCAGTTGCAACACAATAAATAAGGCCAAATAATTCTTTTAGGAATGAAAAAATGCAACACAATCATATTGCACTAAAATACTAGTTGAACCAGACTAGTAACCTTACCCAAACTACCAAGTATTATCTAGACATGACTACTATTAAAGTTCTTGTCCAAACAAGTGGACTATTCTATTTGTCGTTCATACATCATGGTGTAGAGAATGCATCATGAGAATTGTTACTGTAAAGCTGTTCATCATCTATAGATTAAGTGCACCATATGTAATTCATAATATCCTAAGCCTACTCCACAAACTACTTTATTGTTTCCGCTCGGATGACCATATTCTTTCTTTACTATCAACATCCTATTGGTAGGTCAATATTTCATTGTGCACAATGTTCTGATGGGAACTCTCAACTGCATCATTGCTGTAAGATTTATTCAATAAATTTAGCGATTTTAATTTTAATATGAGTTAGTCATATCAACACATGCAGTGTCATTCTTTTAGGTTATTCAACACTGAATATATTTTTACAGTGAAAATGAACAGGAAAAAGAAGCATATCTATATTTACAATAGAAAAACAGTTTGTCTTAAAAGCTGGAACAGAAATTACCCTTTCAGGGATTCCTGGAGTTGAAGAACTTTTTTTTCTGTTTCTTCTAACTTCCTGTGACTTTCTTCCCCAGATTCTTGAGCCTCAGTATACTTCTGCTTCCAATCATCACAGTTCTGCTTTTC
Source organism: Solanum piurae (assembly GCA_029582685.1). Taxonomy (NCBI): domain Eukaryota; kingdom Viridiplantae; phylum Streptophyta; class Magnoliopsida; order Solanales; family Solanaceae; genus Solanum; species Solanum piurae. The sequence continues at coordinate 21,787 of JAJOOO010029033.1, forward strand.
TTGTTCTAAAGAAACCTGGACAGAGCACACCGAGATTGACAAAGAATATAAGGATAGAAACATGTCATTTCATTTTGTGATCCTTTTAGGGAATGTTATGAAATGGTATTCACTATTTACCTTTATTGTTTATCTAATTTGTTCTCTGATTAAGCCAAAAAATATAAATAGTCAGTATTTACTCTTCCACAAGTCTCTGCTGCCGGAAATACAAATGAATGTGTCGGATAGAAACTTCCAAGAACAATGCTTGTACATAAGAAAATTTCCTGAACCTATCTGCTGGAAAGTTACTAAACTGTAATGAGCTTTCAAATTCTTTCCACCTCAGGACCCTTCTTGCTAAATCTATGTTCTTAATATCTTAGTTTCTGTTAACTAGTCACAGGTGGTACTATTGGATTTTACTAGTTTGACATCCCTGATCTCATTGGCAGTACTCGTTTTCGCCCATGGTGGTCAGTCATTTATACGTGGACCTGAAGAAATTCATCCACCACAAATATGTACATTTGCTGTTTAAACATTCTATCATTGTACATATTTATCCTTTTAGAGAAAAACTGGTATGCTCTCCAACAGTATAAATAGGGCTGTATCAATGAAATTCATTTGTAAACAGTTTTTACGCTTCTCAAACACTTATTATTCAATGGTTTGTCATATTCAGCACCAAAACAGAGTGAGAACCTCGTAAATTGGATTACCTTTAAACTGTTATTTTCTTCCATTAGAGATTCTACTTTCTTAGTATCTTCAACATAAACTGGAGTTTCCTGGATTACAGGAGGTGCTTCTTCAATAGCCTTTTTTGCAGCTTCTCGTTCCTTGACAACGAGCGCATTTGCTTCATCGACTTTTTTTTGCATAGCTTCCAATGCCTCTTGCGACTTTGCTATCTCATGTGCTTTTGTTTCTTCCAAGTCAGTCTGCATAATGATTAGAGTAACTATTATATCTGAAAAATAAGTCCAACAATTTCACTCTTGTATGGGTAGAAACAGGTGTAACACAGAAATGCTGAAAATTATAGTATCTAACAACAGGATGCACGACTAATAGGCAAATTTAGCATGCTAGTAAGAGTTTCTTTTTTGTGATGTAATATATCTGAAGGTATCTACACAGTTGCACAAAGCATAAGTGTACTTTGAAAATGTGATTTATAGAATTAAAAGATGAGTTAAAACATGATATTACTCTTAGACGTTTTTCCAGTTGCAACCGCCACGTAAGCTCCTCCAGCTGCTTTTCAAGCTTATCCTTCGCCTCTTTGAGCGCACCAGTATCCCTTGCAGCCTGCATGTAGTTGAAAAAGTGTGGCATTGTAGCAAGGTCAAATGCATATCCACACTCCAATTATGCCTTATGCAGTTCAACCAGATTCTGTGCTATCTCTTGGTAAACCAGCATAGAATTAGGATTCAGAAAAGGGCAACTATTTTCATCTATAATCTTTCTCTAGTATCCTCTGGTAGAAACCAGCAGGGCTGTAAACTTCATTAGTTAGCTTAACAGAGTAACTAATGGAGTCATGAGACATTGTAATCATAGATGTGCTTTTGTGTTTCCTATTGGATTACAAAATAGTATGCTTACCATTTTAAGCATTCTTAGTTCCTTTTTGGCAGATTTCCCCCTCCATTTGCATTGTGCAATAAGTACCCCTCGTTTAAGCCTTTTATAATATGAATAAGCTTTATGACAACGCCACTGTGCCTGAGGAGGATAAAAACTTATCTTAGACCAGGCTTCAATACCAAATAAATCATGAAATCACACAGCATACAGGAATTCTACCTGAATCATTATTGCAGCTTCAGTTTGCTTCCTGAATCTAAATCTCTTACGAGCATCCATAGCTCGCAAAACAGTCTGCACCATGAGCACTGAGACCTGGAGTTTCCTATAGGCCTTTCTAGCATGATGCCTGCGTGAGTTCTTCTGAATTTTTATTGCAGCTGCTTGCCTCTTTATTTGCACATAAATTTTGCATGCCAGTTTTCCTACAATATGAAAAATAGATCATGTGTTTTGAGATTAATTTTACTCTACCTAGTGACTATTGTTGAGATTAATTTTACTCTGCCTAGTGCCAATTTGTTTCCTCCATTATTTCTTGTCTTTTATGGGTATTTGTTCGGACGGTGCTTGAAACAGACAAAAAGGAAGCATACACTGCTAAGAAGATGTAGTTTAACTCTTAAGACTGTTTTCCATTATGAACTGTGGTAACTTGTGTCACCATGTTTTCAAGATCTTCAATAGTTTCAAAATGTCTCACCTCTACATAAAGACTGTAGAGATATGGCAGCTTTCCTCAGTGCTACAAATTGGTTACGAGCAATATGAGTTCTTATTCGTCGTTGTAAAACTTTGGCTGCATTATTAAGGACCTCTGCTCGTCGTGCATCCAACTCGGCCATCTGTCCGGCCCTTAGGAATACCTTAGTCTTTCCTATCTGTTAAAGAAAAATGGAACTAATCAGTGAATATCAGACCATTGATGCAAATTTTCCTTTCCAATGGCATTTGCAGATAGCATGCTTGATTCTTATGTGGAGCAAAGGTTTAGAGATGATACTTCATGACCTTAGGAACAAAATGGTCCCTTCTCCTTAAAATATGTGAATCAGAAATATAAAGACTATGCTGATGAAGTAGATGCATTCTGATCCCAGAAGAATGAATTCACAATGCTACCTCAAGCAGGAGGAAGAAAAACTAAGATTACCTGAAACCCTTTCAGCCCCCATTTTTCCAGAATCTTCTTGCAAGCAACTTTTTCTTCATAGCTGCCATGAAAAAATGTCTTTGATTCAGAATCATCTGATGAATCCTAGAGAAAATACTACTTCGAAATTCAGCCTATGTAAGACATCTCAAAGAAGTGACAGCTTTAGAAATTCTGTTCAAACTAAAAGAAGGTACATACCTTCCTTCCAAAACCTCTGGCGCTAGGAGCCCAAACCTGTGTATGAATTCAAAGAAAGGGCGGCGAGTAGGGAATCCAGCACAACTGATTCTAATTGCCTCTAAAACACCCTTAAAAGAAAATCCAGTTGGTTATAATCAATAACTATCACAAGTAAACAAAAATCTATGTTTTCCCCTCTCCCCAAGGTCGAGATTTGCTAAGATAGAGATTACTTACACCACAGCGCAATTGTCGCATAATGTTGTCATTTTCAAATATAGCGGGTTTTAGGAGATTATTAGGCTTTACACATCTGATGTAGTGAGGTTCTGTAGCATTCAGAGTCTCCATCAATTGCTGCAGTTGTAACTGCATTTCAAGTTCGTAATAATCATCAGCACATAAAAAAGCGACAGTTTCAGAAGGAAGACTAATAACGATCAGCATATAGAAAAAGGTAACACAGTTACACAGAGTTTCATCATGTGAATAAATCAAATCAGGGACCATAATGAGCAGTGACCCAACAATAGAAAATGCAAGAATACCTTAAAGCGTGAACCGATTGAAGAAAATTTTGAAGACTTTGAAGTCTCTTCACCTAGTGAAGGGAAGAGCCCTGCTACAAAAGAGCATTTTGAAGCACATAGGAGGTCTTGATGTTCAGGCACTATATAGTCCTTGTTTTTGTCTAGAAATTGGTCAGATTGATATTGCACCTAATAGAAAATGGATTATATCAGGAATGTACATGGAAAATTACTCTATTCATAAATCGCTGTTGGGAATCACACTCACCTCTCCAGCATAATGTGAAATTATGAAATCTGTACGAGACAGTTTGGGCTTAACAAAGCGCTTGTGAACTTTGAATGTCTGATATAGCTTGTTAGAGAATGTTTCATGAGTTGACTTTGGGAACATACTGTACAGAAAAAGTAAATAATGATAACAAACTTTATCAATTAGCTTAGACAGATTTACAATCTTAAACTCAACTGTTACCATACAAAAAGAATGGGGAACAGGATTTTAAGTAACAATTAAGTGGCGTACAATTAATTTTCATAATAAAGACCAAGATGGGATTTTATCGTACCAAGCTTCATCTAGCAGAGCAACAATTCCACCTGGTTTCTGCAAAGAGAAATACCACAATTACAGAACTGGATGTAACACTATGAGCAGCCTTAGTATTTTCTTTTAGAACTCTGTTGTGGAACTCTCATGAAGCATAGTTTCAGTAAGATGCTGGCCAAAAGTTAAGATTGTTCTTTAATTTTTCAAGTGAAGGGTGTTTTGACAGTCACTCTAGATGAACTCACATATTTTACTAATTATTTCTTTTCCGCAGATCATTTACCCTCAGAAAGATTATAGAGAAACAGTTTCATCATAGCTTTCTTTCTCTAGGGAAGAAGGGCAGCATAGAGAATTACACTATTCAATTACCCTAACAACTCAACCTTTTCCTAATGTACACCTCATGCATTTATTAGCTAAATTATAAATTTCCGAATTACCTGGGATCCGGTGAGCAAGAAGTTATTTCTTTTCGACATTAACAACCCAATAATCATGCACAGCCAGAACATTACTTTTTAATTTGTAGTCATAACAATACTTATAAAAAGAAAAGACAAACCATCCAAATTAATGCAACATATTTCGCAAGATGTTTGTGATATTACATAATTTTGAACTCTATGGGTTATTGGCTTATTGCTGTCTGAAGCACAGCTCACTATGTGGTTTGATAGTCTTGAACCTCATTTTTACATGAGAAATGAAGATATTTGGGCCAAGATGGAAGTGGCCTTGTAGCAGACAAGATGCGGGAGGCTAGATTGAGATGGTTTGGGCATTTCAAGAGGATGCACAGACGCCCCACTGAGGAGGTGTGAGAGGTTGACACTAGAGGGCCTGATGAGGTAGAGGTAGGCCAAAGAAGTATAAAGGAGATTTGATCAGGCAGGACATGGCAAGCCTTCAGCTTACCGAGGACATGACCTTGATAGGAGGGTGTGGTGGTTGAGGATTCAGGTAGAAGGCTAGTAGTAAATAGTTTCGCGTCTTGTCTCTCCGACTAGTAGTATTAGTATTATATTACTATTTCCGTATCTTTCACTCTTAGTTTCTATTACAACTTGTTTACTCGTATGCCTCTATTTTCTTACTATCCTGCTATTGTTACTGCTCATGTCTTCATAAATGTGTGTTTTTGCTTTCTATGAGCAGAGGGCTATCCAGGAAAAACCTCTCTACCTGCCAAGGTAGGGGTAAGGTCTACATACATTGTATTTGTTTATTTGAGAAAAGCGATGGCATTAACCCATTGTTGGGGAGAGCTAAAAATGACAGTTTCTTGAGAACAACAGCC
>JAJOOO010029034.1:0-20455 GCA_029582685.1 Solanum piurae
TCACGAGGTTTTTCAAATCCGCCAGTGGGATACGCACGAAATACATGCAGGATCATCATTTAGCGAAGGTAAAATACCTTAGATGATTTCTACCATCTATCTAAATATTGGTTGACAAGATTACTTGTAATGGTGAGAGATATCTCGAGAAATACTCGAAGTCATCACAAGCTGGCTTGGACATCATCATCATTTTTTTTTTAAATTAAAAGAGCCCACACTGTTTACACCATTTTGTATAGGTCATTGGCAACAAGTAGGACCAATCCACATCAACTTCTATACCCTTTACAACAAGGAGTAATAATTCAAAAGGACCCCCCACCTCCACCCCATGCCTTTGGACAAATGCAGTGCTCATTTTGGTCCAGATAAAAGTGGAGAGAACAATTAAATATCAACTGTCACAACCCTCTATTTGTACTACTAAATGATTAATGATTCAAAGAGAACTTTATCAAACATATCATATGCCACATTTTGAGAGTTGTGAGATACTACTAGTATTCCAAAGGGTCCCATGGCATGATACATTAACAAAAACTACTTCACTATCACCTGATTTAACTTTATGGGAGCCAAATAGAATTAAGTGTTGGATTATAAAAAAAAATGTAGAAGGGGGGACACACGCCCGATGAAATGGTCTTGTGGTCAATGAAGTGAGAGAAGAACCACGAGTTCTCAGTTCATATTCCGTAGGCAAAAACATATTAGGTACCGATACCAATGCTGGTGAGAAATAATACGTATCCTCCGTTTAAAGTGGGAGAAGAACCATGAATTTCCAGGTTCAAATCTGGTCAAATCTTAGCAAAGGTTATAAGTACAAGAAGAAAGATGATTTCTCAAGTTCAAATCCAAACACCAAGTGACAGGTATCAGGTTTGAATAGTCGAAATTCGCACCAGCTAGTTGGTATACCAGTGTAAAACAAAAAGGGTTGGAGGACCACATGGTGTGGCTAACCAACTCATTTAAGCATAACTTTGAACACATCTCAATTGACTAAAGCTTAAGCAAACTCTGCCAGCTAAAAAGTCATAATGCACTAGGGATATAGACAAATATAAGCATAAGATAATTACAAGTACATATTAGGAAAAATGATGCTAATAAGGAGAGGTGGGGCTGCTACACCCTCTGTATTCACACCAAGGGGGAAAGATAAACATTTGATACTCTTCTAGTTGTATAGATGGAGACACAAATTTAATAGCTGTAAAAATGCCAACAACCAAACCTTGATGAAAAAGAATTTAAGCTTTGACACATTTCAGTCATATAAAATCAAGAAAGTATCTCATTACTGGACATATTGTTCAAGAACCAAAAAAGACTAAAGCATACTGAAATAGTAGCTTTTTTACACACTAAAGAATCAGAAAATTAGTAACCCTTTCAGAAGAATTTGGACCACCCAAACAAAACTTAGGGATCATTATCAAATTCTTACCAAACAACCTCACAGATAATAATTCAAAAGGGACATGAGAACCCTTCCCACCACCCTTGCCAGCTCCTATGTAATAACTTGGTTAAAAATTTACCTAAATAGGTCAGTTTCCTTAAACTAACTTGATATTTATTTTGTTGATTACCTTGACATATGTCATGAACTTCTAAATTTATAAACCACTCTGTACAAACTCTTCAAATCACTTCCTATAAACAGAAAATACTCAAATGTAGAAGACCGTCTAAGCTACCTCGCTAAGGAGTTGAAGTAGAAGCTTCTTGTCTTGGTTCCCTCAAGTATGCCAGTAATGTTTCTGCCTGCCAAAAACAACCAAGCTTCATTAAGATTAAATCTTTCCATAAAAGACAACTACGCCTTCCATTTCATGGACCGTGAAAGCAACACTGTTACCAGCATTCAGTGTCTATATCATAACAAGCATCAATTTTCAAAATTTGACACTAACAAATTCAAGATAACACAGTATTCATTAATGGCACATGGCAACTACAAAGGTCCATACCCAAAATTCCTTTTTTTTTTCCTCATCTTTTCCATGTTCATCTACCAAATCTATACCCAAAAATGGGAACACTCCATGTGACTATTTTTAGAACTTAGAAGTGAAAATCTTACATATTTCACTACTAATTTCAAAACTTAAATTTTAAGTTCGACCTTAATATTTGTTATTAGTTGGTACCATTATTCAAATAAACTGCTATTTTTCTCATCCCAAAGGTATACATGAATCAATCAATCAACTAAGCATCAATCTCAATTAGTAGGATTTGGATGTAATATTCATTTTGAATCCATTAAACTCCATTCATATCTAACAAGTACACCCAAATAATACCTACCTACAATTCAAATGGTAAATGGCGATTAAATGACATATAAAGGATAAAAATTCAATCTTTATGGTAAACAATAAGCACGAGTAATTGATCAAGATTTACTTCCAATGGAATCAAACAGGAAACTCACCTTGTGCTTAGCTTTAGCAGTTCCGGTCTGCGACAAGGCGACGAGAGGAGGGATTCCTCCTTCCCTAACAAGAAGTCCTCTATTCCTTACACTATCAACACACAGCTGCAAAAGAGTCATCACTGCAAATTCCCTCCCTTTATCAGATCCATCTTCAATCACTTCCACAAGTGCAGCAATTCCTCCTTCCTCAACTATACTTTCTTGCCCCATTTCAATCCCCGTTAAGCTACTTAACACCACCATAGCCTTCTCAGCTAACCCTGTTCCCTCCTCACACACTAACCCCACCAATGGTTTCACAGCACCAGCACTCACCGCCCGTTCTTTATTCAGTCTCACCGTGCATAGCTTATACAATGTAGTTAACGCATCCTTCTTTCCCCGATTCGTCCCGTTTATTAACAACGCCACTAATGGGGCAATAGCACCACAAGCACCAATGGATAACTTATTCTCATCTATCAAAGCTAAGCTTAGCAACCCACAAGCTGCATTCTGTTTCGACGTTTCAGTGCCCGTTTTCAACACGTAAATCAATGATTTTATCGCCCCGGAGTTTGTAATTAAGGTTTTATTGGGTTCATGAAGCGAGAGATTGAGGAGGGCTGTTACCGCGTGTTCTTGAGTCCGTGGATCGGAGCACCGGAGAAGCGGTAACAATGCCGGAATAGCACCAGACTCTCCGATTAAAGCACGATTATCAGCTCGATTTTTAGCTAAAAACCTCAATTTCTCCGCCGCCGATCTTTTCACGGCCACCGACGGTGATTGTAAACTGTCGACGCAGAGTTTCACCGTCGGCTGAAGATCCTCCGGCTCAATGCTTTCTATTATCTCCGTCGAAAACATCTCCCGCTGCAGAAACCCTACACAAGGTTCCGGTTCCGGTTCGGGTTCACTAACGGAGCCCCGATTTGGATCCAAATTTGGGATGTAAGCTAAACGTTCCAACTCGCCCGAAATATCACTGCTATACGCCGAGAAATCACTGAAAGTTTGGGAAATTTCCAGAAATTCCACCTCGGAAGAAGAAGATTTATCAGCCGGCGGCTTTGCTAGCTCTGTAAGGCGAAAATCTACAACGGAATCTGTAAGGTTCTCATAAACCGGACCGGAGTTTCCGTAGTCGATTTGGTACAAATTGGACCGGATAGTGCGCATGGACCGGCCAATTGAACGTCGGTGAACTTTGGCGGAGGACGGCGGTGGAGTATAGTAATAAGGCCGTGTTTGGGAGTAATGGGTAGTAGAAGAAACATGAGAATGAGAATTTTCTAGCGAAACCATATTTGGAAACTTTGCAAAAAGAGCAAAAACAGAGTTTCAATTAGTCAAATGTGAGTTCAGAAATCTCAGATTTGGAGAAAAGGGTGGCTGTTTTAATGGGTTTTAAGAAATTTCATGGCTGAATTTGAGGATAAAAATGGAAGACATGAAATTCAGAAACAGAGCAAGAACGATGGAGTTTTCCAATGTGTTTGAAGAATTGTTAGATTTGGTGAAAATGGTGTTTTTTGATGTCGGTTTAAGAAATTTTCATGGTTGAATTTGAGAAGAAAGAGGAACTGAGAGAGAGTTCGACTGAGTGATGAAAATGGTGGATTTATAGAGTGGAAGAAGAAGAAGAAAGGATGAAGATGAGTGGATTCGTCTATTTGGTGGCATTTGATTTTAATTATTATTAATTAATGAAATCCCTTATAAGAAATTTATGGCTAGTACTTCCTCGGTTTCACAAAAAATGGTCTAGTTTGACTTGATACAAAGTTTAAAAAAATAAAGAAAATGTTTGAATATGTGGTTCTAAATTAAAGTTATGTCAAATGTATAAAATTGTCCTTTAATCTTGTGGCTTTAAATATATCACGTGAAATACTGAAATTAAAATATTACCAAAAAAAGAAAGAGGTCATTCTTTTTTAAACTGACTAAAACGAAAAGGAGGTCATTCTTTGTGAAACGGAGGAAGTATTTGTTTCTATACTGAAATTCAATTAAATTCGAATACATATGCCGTGGCAAGACTTTTTAAATCTAAATTCATGTATTTTGTATATTGTAATAGAAATGAAGTATTAATGAATTTTTTTATTAAGGATAAATAGATGGATTCTAAATCATTCTATCACAATTAATGTTGGTTATTGTTATGTATAGTTTAAGAACGTTGCATATTTTCTAAATCTGAATTCACACGTTACAGGCTCGCCACCATTCAGAGTTTTCTAAATTTGAATTCACACATTAAATTATTTAATTAAGAATGAATGGATCTCTAGATTAACCTCGAATTCAAAAAATTTAGTTAAAAATGGATGAATTTCAAATCATTACGATCCAAATTATTAATGGTTAACATTAGTTATTATAATGTATAGTCTAAAAACGTTGCATACTTCCTAAATCTGAATTCACACATTGTAGACTTGTTGCATTCCAAAGTTTCCTAAATCTAAATTAACACATTAAAATATTTAATTGAGAATAGATAAATTTCTTGGATAAACCTTGAAGTAGGAATTTTTGGTTAACATTAGTTATTATAATGTATAGTCTAAAAACGTTGCATACTTCCTAAATCTGAATTCACACATTGTAGACTTGTTGCCTTCCAAAGTTTCCTAAATCTAAATTCACACATTAAAATATTTAATTGAGAATTGATAAATTTCTTGGATAAACCTTGAAGTAGGAATTTTTAGTTAAGAGTGAATGAATTTCAAATCATTCCATTATTACTATTTGTAGTCTGAGAATATAAAGTAAGTTTTTTACTTTTTAAATTTTATGATCTTAAATTAAAAATAAGTGAAATATAATGACATCACTCCAGTATGATGATAGATATAATATTTTAATTCAGTTCACTATTAAAAGTTGGCTCATAAAATAAAAATTATCCAACAGAAGATTCATTCCTACTGATGTGAAAAATTTAACGGTCTTAGATAGATCATATGAAAAATTAAAATTAAAAAATTAATTAAAAAATTATTTATAAAATAATTAAAATATAAAATAAAATAAATAAATTAAAATGGAGAAAGTAATCTTCTAGATTAATTTATAAAAGGTATAGTAACCAATAATTATTTAACTTCTCAATTTAGCAAGTGTCACTATCTGTGCTATCATAAAGTATTTGAACCCACATAGGAAAAAAGTGGGTGAGGTGAAATACTGCCGTCAATCATAAAAAAAATTAAAATTAAAAAAAGTTCCTGCCGTCATAATTTTTTTTGTCACATTCATTCTTTCTAATTCCATCAATTTTTTTCAGATAAAAACAACACTTTATTTGTTTTTCATTCGATATTAAGTATTCGTATTAAAATTAATTTAAATTTAAAATTTGTGTTGAAAAATTCAATATTAAGATTAGGGTCAATTGTAGAGTTATATAGACGAAGTTTCAATAGAGATGAGATTTCATCTTAGTTATTTGAGTATTTTTTTATACACGAAAATACATAACTTGACCTTGATAATAGAAATTTTGAACGTTTAAAAACACGATAATATCATTGCTGGATTATTAATCTTGTTCCTCAAAGTTCAAGCTAAATATAAACCGTTTCGTTTAGTTTAAATGTTGATTTAATTCTTTTTTCTTAAAAAATTTCGTACCTTAAAAAGCTTATATCGTTAATCAATAATAAGAAATTGAATTGAGCCCATTTTGCCCCTAAAAAATAACGTTGTTTAGAAACAATGACCTTAATATTTCTGTCGATTGTACTAAATAACTGCTACACGGTTGAGTTAATTACAACTTAAAACAATAATTTTATATTGCTTATTAAAAGGATCATGTTTATTCTTGTTTAAGTACATGAAAAATATTAAAACGTTAGATTAGAGCACGACCAAACAATATTAATTATGTCATACTATTTGTAATCACATGATATTTGACAAGTCATACGCATTAATTTTGTCGTTGACGAATTTGAGGAAGATTAATTGAGGGTGTGGCCGGTACGAAAGAAAATATTGATTTTTTTTTAGAAAAATAAATGTTTTTTTGAGTTTCATCATGTATTTTAATTTTTGGAATTTTGATCAGATCATTTTAAAAAATAATTACGAACCTTGTCACTAATTCAAATTTCGCGAGTCAAATAATAGAATTTTTTTGCAAAAATACATGAATTAGTCGTGTTATCTTCTCCATATATAGTATTATCTAGTTTTAATTGTTAGTTGGTGAGATGTACTTCTGAATTCAAATCAAAATATTATTTTTGATAGAAAAAAATCATCTTTTAATTTATTAAGTATTAGGAGTAGGGTTACTACTTTTGAAATATTTTTGTTTTGATTCTCCGACAATCTTGAATCCAAATTAGACCTACTTATTTAATTTATAGTGAAAGTTAGTATCAGTATGGATCGTAGCGGAATGGTTTAGAAATCATCAATTCCAATTTCAACTAGAAATTTCATATCCGAGTCTCAAATCACCAAAATTCAAGATATAAAATGAACACTTCGATCTTTTATGAATTTTTTGATATTACCAAAAAAAAAAGAAGAGGATAAAGTAGTGAAGTAGCAACAAATTAAATCAAGTATAATACTCCAAGTTAAGTTACGTAGACAGCTTCGTTTCCTCCCGTTGAAAGATAACGTATCGTATTCTCATTCATATTTCATTTTCAAAATATCATAGTATCCCTTTCTTAGATGATGTTTCCACGAAATTTCATATATATATTTGGTATCTTATAAAAGGGCAATAAAGAGAGAAAAAAAAGTATTTTTTAAAATCTTTTGTCGAAACAAATTCCATTAAAATATTACTATATTAGTTAATTACGAATAATATTATTATTATTTATTAATATCATTGTCAGATATGGAGACAACATTATTATGTGTGCAAGAAACTAGAAACTAGATGTAAACGCACGTACTTCCTTCTAAGTGAGTTGTATAATTATACTAATATAAATAGATTTATTTTTTTCCAAAAAAAAAAAAAGTTAATAGTAAAAAAAAAACTTATATTGTTATCTTTTCGCCAATTTGATATTTTAATTATTCATGGTTAACTTGTATAGTTGTATTGTTACCTTCAAATAATTCAATAGCAATAGATCTATAATATATTTTTTGATTTAATTTATCGATCAATTTGATTTTTGCACTGGGATCCACCAAATTAAAATCCAAATTTGGTACTGCTCCACTGCCAAATATCAACTGTTTATTGTTAGGTAATGTCTGATGTTTCATATCCTCTTTATACATTTTAATTTGCACACTTTAACTTGATCAAGCAACAAAATAAAATTACCACTTAATTTTAGCGAAATATAGTTTTTTCTGTCTCAATTTATGTAACGAGTACTATTATATATTTTGCTGAATCAATAAGAAAAGAAAAAAAAAACAGTGTTTTTCACACGAAAAAATTAGAGAGCGTTTTAGTATTTCAATGAGAATTTGTTTCTCATCATGCATTTTCTTAGTGAGCTGATCTGGTGGGGAATAAGGTGGAAAAAATATCATATTTTGGAACACAAATTTCTCATTAATTCTTGGTGGAAAAAGTCCTTGTTTGTGTATGCACACAGTACAATTTAAAAAAGACAGAATTAATAACTTTTGAAACTTGTGATCTAAAACAAATCACAGATTTAAATCATTAATCAATTACTTCTCATATTGTCCATAAGCACTTAAATTAATGAAGCATAAAATAGATGATTAGTGGCTTAATACCAAAGATTCATCCATAATTATATATCATGACTAGCATAATTAGATACCTAATTAATTTAAACATTTTAGCGGCTCCTGCTGAATTCTTTTGGCTTATATATAATGATGAAAGGAAAAAACAACAAATCAATTAATTTTTTTAATCATATGAAATTAGAACCATTGCATAATGCCAATATTAATTAGAAATAATATAATGTCCCTAAGATTTCTAGTGATTTGTTTCTATTAAATGCAACATTGCTTAGTTGTTTAAAAATTCAAAAAATATTTTTATTGCTAATGAAAAGATTATGTTTGTCCTTTCTAGTACATGAAAATTATCAAAAGTATGTTAAGGTATATTTTGTCGAATGTACTTGTATATCACATGATTAGTAACATGCCACACGCGTTAATTTGTGTAATATAAATTTTTTATATTTGTTTATTGGCAATAATATTAGCACTAACTATGATAATTAGATTAATTACTTTGTGCATTGGGTTGAAGTTTACATGATAACCCAACAACAACACATATGTTTGATAGATCCTTGACTTGAAATAAAAAAAATTGATGTGGGATAGTAAGAAAATAAGATGGTAAAATAGCAAGATACAAATAACTAAAGCAACATATAGTAGTAATACACATTGGACGGTAAGAATCTGCGTGAAGAAGGGGCTAGCCCCTACGTCTCCCATGCAACAAGTGACAAAATCCGGCTATTTACTAACTCTTTATTCTAATTCTTGATCTTCAAACATTTATATCAAGGGTCAGGTCTTCAATCGACTAAAGTTATGACACGTTCTGTCTATAACCACCTACCCCCAGTTTTTCTTTAGCCCACCTCTGTCTCTCATAACTCATGCTATAACCATCATACCCCGTATAACTTCATTCTTAATTAATCATATCTTTAATTACTAATATGCTCGTTCATCCATTTGAGCATCCTCATCTTTACCGCCTTTTATCTTCTGGATGAGGACATTTTTATTGGCTAACACTCTGCCTCATACAACAATATTGATTTAACCAATCCAAGTCTATGTAAGTTCCATCATACAAGTCCTTAATAGTCCTAATTAAAACTCCTAGACTTTCATAGTTTACATGAAAATCATCCCATCATTTTGAAGGGGATGCTAGCATTTTAGTCCCTTAATTATTGATTAATTTTAATTTTAATTTTAATCTTGCGATATACGATAAATAAGTAAATTGAACCTTTAATTAACAAAATATGTTCTTTTATCCTTTTAAAAAAACTTTTAGAACAATATTACCCTCAATATTGAGTACTTACATTGCAAAATTAACATTATACAATGGTCATAAATACCATAGTGATATATAATTTGGTAAATTCGTGAATAGTTAATTGAAGATTCAATGTGCTATGTCAAACACATCAAAATAAAAACAAAATCTATCAATAATTTTCTTGATTTTATATAAGCTATAATTAAATTTTCTTGAAATTATTAAAAAATTAAATGTAGTAGAAAAAGTAGTTTAAATGCTGCTTTCGATGATAAGTTCAAATTCCCAACTATAAGTTGTTTATATAAATTTCTGGTTCCGCCACATAATAATTTGGGATCCACCAAAATCAGAATTCTGGTGCTTCTGCCAGATATCAACTGTTCACTTTCTTGTTAGGTGAAATTTCATTCTCCAAATGCATTATGGTTTAAGAGTTTTTAAAAAAAAAATGATATATATTTTTTATTTTCATAGTGAGGAACTTTTATATTAACACGACATATTTAATATATATAGTTGAACTCAACTTATTTAGGATTGTAGTTGTAGTTATAATTAACCACTAAAGTATTATAACATATTTTAGAGCACACATTTATAAATCTATTTCTCTGTTTTTTTAATAAAATAAAAATTAGCGAAACGAATGAATATTCCCTTTCTTTGTTGTCACTTGTATATTGAATGTCAAATTAAATTAAATTTATTAGCTAAAATATTAGATGCATTTTTTGTCATCTCACTACCGACTAGTAGGAAATATGCATTTTTGACAACCAAATAGGGAACCTATGGTTCTAAACTAGACTAGATAAGGCACATGTTAACTTTATGCCTTGTATTTTGGTTGATTCGAATTGCGATTCGATTAAGAAATGTAAGCGGTGCATCTAAAATTGGAGGGTAAAAAGGGAATATGTGATGGTCGTGAAAGTTGAGAGACGATAGGCACAAGATTGGAGAAAAAAAGGCTCACGATCGGACTTATTGATAGTTCGTGGTTAGAGTGTGACTGTGATTACGGGAGAACTTGTGAGAGTTGCACAATCATGGAATAAGTTTAGAAGGTAGCACGATCCTAGCGCGATTAGAGTATGGGCTGTGCGAACTCATTTCAAACTCCGTTGAGTCTCACATCGACAAGATAAAGAGAATTTGGACCGTTTATATGGTCTTGGAGAATTCTTCCTTCGTGAGCTAGGTTCAAGGTCCATTTGACATGGTATCAAAGTCAATCATATCCCAAATTATGGTTTGCCAATGTTCAGCCCTAGACATGAGATTGGATGTTAAGTCCCACATTAGTGGATGAGGAAAATTTAGACTCTTTATATGATCGTGGACAATATTGATCTCCTCATGAGCTAGCTTTTGGGATTGGATTAGAATGTTGAAATTTAGACTCTTTGTATGACCACGGAATATACTCTCCTTATGAGTTAACTTTATGGGTTTGCAATTGAGATTTCCTGTATTGTTTCTTTGATCGAACCTCATTAAATCCTTCTATTATTTTCTTATTTCTTTGAAAATTCATTTTTGCATGCTAATTAACCACTAGTATTCCGCAACAAACATAACTCTGCTATTTGAGGAGAACTAGAGTGGCTGAGGTAACACATAAAATTGCTTTGTTGAATTTCTAAAGTTGGTATTTGAGTTGACAAGACCTCACTTTCATGCCAACCCTCAAGCTGAACTATTTTTTCTATTCTAATGGATTCTACTTCGCTTGCTTTGCTTGCACGATTTTTTGTTTGCTACATGTCCATAAATAAGGGTAATAAGGTATCCTCAAATGTCAACATTGAACAAACCATTTGTTGTTGATCTGACCTGATCGACCCAATCATGATATTGAAAGGAGGGGACTTTTACTCGATTATTCTGATCCCAACTCGAACTCCAATGTATGATATGAAGAACTCTATAAATCATGTCTTTTGGGGAAAACCGTACAGGCTTGACCAAAAACAAACAATATCACACCTTGTTAAGAATACATTGGAGTCATTTAAGCCCAACAGAGATCATGGTTACAACTTACAACCGTGGAAGGATTCTTTTTATTCAGTAGATACAAGACTGTAGATATCCTATACACAACATCTTCCTGTTATAAAACGAGGGACTCGACCAGGAAAATATAGTTCCAACCGCTTTTTACTGAGAAATGTCGAGGGCCAATGCCATTGGTCCAATGGTGCACGGTTCAAAACTCAGCGGATATATATTGGGCCTGCCCGTTTACCCTTTTCTACTTAACACCAAACTTTTTGTCTATGGCAGAGTTCAAACCCGTGATGTGTGCCTAATTCCCACATCACACACCATGCTCTTAGCACTAAAGATCAAAGCTAAAGTTCATAGAAAGGCAAAAGATTGGCAAGATATGTTCCATTATTAATGTCAGCTTCTTGCAAACAAAACAAGAAGACATTTTTGTAGGTCACACATGAGCTTTACACAGTTTCTTACACCATATAGCAAGAATATCAGTAGCAATATCTCAGCTAGCTATAATGATTTGGATGAAACTTGTAACGCAGGACAAGTAGTAAATTTTCTTGGCCTAATATGCTCACATCCACAAGATGGAGCTTTATCAGGTTCAATAATGAAAGAACTTAACTGGTTCTGAAGTGTCCGCGTTCCATCTCCTATGATACTCATTCGGATAGCTGCAAGGCCTCGATAAACGCTTCCTTGAGATGAGGGTTTGTGGCTGCTACACGTTGTGATGTGATGTCAAATGCTGAACCAGATCTGATGCAAAAGAAACACAACTACACATCAATGGCTATTCTTTTTGTGTGAAGCAAATACTTGAAACTATTCTTATTGTTCCTTCACTTTAGGAGCGGAGCTACAGTTCTAGCTACGGATTCGGCAAAAGCTAGTAGCTTTGGCAAAAAACCTTGTATAGTGTTAAGAAATTCACTTAACATGTATAAATAATTTATCCAAAACCAAATACGCTGTCTTTTCCAGAATTCATAATCCATAAACTCAAACTCCGGATCCACCTCTGCTTCAGTTAAACACTTATTAAATGATTGGTCTTACAATAAATTTTCAAGAGTTTAGTTAATTATTTGATTCAAGAAACCTTCATTTTTCGAGGCAAGAAGAGATATAGATCCATAATAATGTGTATTCTACTATATAACAACGTCTTAGGTAATTAGTAATCCTCTAATTTGGGATACTATCTCTAATTCAACTGATTAAAACTAAGCAACTGCCTAATTTACGTAGATAAATCACAATCAACACAATTCCAACTATAAAGCAATTGCCTATTTACGTTAATACTAGTTGCGGATCAAACGCATGGAAACTTCATCTTGTCCCTTTTCATTATAAGAAAAGTATGTGTTACTCACGGATCAAACAGGACGCCTCCAGCTTCCTTCACTATTACAGCGCCACCAGCCACGTCCCTGTAAGTAGATTCACTCAGTCAGCAACATATTGTAGGCAATCAGATCGGAAAAATTGTCTTACCATGGGCCTCCGTATCCAATTAAATAGAAGAGTTCAAGCCTTCCACATGCCACCCAACAGAGAGCAAGTGCACACGAACCACACATTCGGAGTGATCTAACCTGTAATATAACATTCAAGCTAATTTTATTGTGTCTGAATACGTTTCGTAACTGAACTGAACTTTGGACGCCTACCTTGAAAAGCAGGTTATTGATTCTCCTCGTTGTAGCTTCTACAGTTAAGTTATCCCGTGTAGTTCCGATCTGCTCCAGTAAAACAAAATTTGAGTAGATTTTGAGTATATCAAAGAGGCAAACAGCAAAAGTGAATATGCATATTTTATACATGTAATTTCAGATACAGTCTACTATAGTGTGTACAACATCAAAATATGACCCTAAAGAACGATGTGTTCCATAATTTCACGTACAAGAAAAGCGGGATTTATGATAAACTAACGGAAGTTCACACACTTGGAGTCGGACATTAGTCTTGAAAACGATTAATCAAAGTTTATGTTCATATCATCAACGATCATTACAACAGAGTAATCAAATTGCAGAAGTAGGTTGTGCTTCATTATTGCCATTCATGAACTAAATGATCCTTGCTGAGATCAAATTATAAAGCAACAATAGAGACGGTGAAATACCTCTGTGCCAAGGAGGGACTTCACAAGTTCGGACTGCGAAGATACTGCACATATCAAAGCATTAGAGATCAATAGAGTGTAAAATATACAATGCAATAACAGGTACACCGCGTTTGATATGTGACATACCTTTGATAGGCTTCCCATTAAGAAACGCCCCTTTCCCGTCAATTCCAGTGAAAAGCTACATGTCAAAAATCAACCTCTTTTACTACATTCAATCAGCCATTTAAAGCACCCCCGCCCACAAGGTAAAGAAAAAAAAGAAAGAAATGCTAGCTGATTCAATCCATCGAAAAAAAATTAATTACTACTGGCTGCTCATTATTACTGTTTGGGAGCACTACATATCTCACCTCGTCGATAATTGGGTCGTAGACAACGCCAACTGTTGGAATCTTCCCAATTGTGAGACCAATCGAGACACAGACAGACGGAAACCTACAACAATCACATAGTGCCAACAAATGGCTCAAGAGGTTCAGCTAACAATAATACAATACAAAGTAGCTTGTCACAGAATAAATAACTTATGCTTTTACCCATGCACAAAATTAGTTGTGCCATCAACCGGATCAACTATCCAAGTCGGTTCATCAGTTAACTCAAAATCTCCAGTAGCAGCCGCTGTTTCTTCACCTATGAACTAAAGTGAAGGTATATTACAGTAAAGAATGAGAAACAGAATGACTGGAACTTTCCGAATTGTACAGTTAATGGAGCTCTATAAGTTAAAACACTATCGGTGAAAGTTAACCTTGTGACTCGGAAAATGTTGCTTGAGATGATTGAATATGAGATCTTCACATGCCTTGTCGGTCTCCGTGACCAAATCCACCTACATTCAGTAAAAGGGTAAATCAAAGCCTACAAACACAATCCTCCTACTATAATGTCTTGTTAACTTGACTTTAAGTTTGTCCTATATGATCGATAATATTGTCCGGGATAAAATGCTTTCTTGATGGTATCACTTACCAATGACTTGAATTTTCCGAAGTGTTGTCATCTAGAAAAAATATTTTCAACACAAAGGGAACGACTTCTCTTAGTTATAGACAACAGGACAAATGTATATAGAAGTTATGAGTTCATCACCACTGTATATGTACAACAAATAGATTTTGAACTCAAAACATCAAATAGACTAGTGGAATTTTGGACACAAACCCATAAAGTTCAAATCTTTGATATGCAGAAGTCATTTTCCTTCACAAATATCGCAATTCTAACTCTAAATCACTTGCTTCAACCAATACGTAAACATTGTTATCACTTTTAATACTCAAATATATTACAAACACTTTCATTATAGCCTACACTACCCAAAATACAAATCATCATATATAACAACAACAATATACCCAGTGTAATCCCACAAGTGTAGTCTGGAGAGCTTACAGTGTACATACACCTTACCCCTATCTCATAAAGATACTGAGTCCATTTTCGATTATTGGCGTAACTACATTGATCCAAGGGTGGTACTCGAACACCATTCGGCGAAAAATTATATTATATTTATAGAAAATAATATTATGTACATACAGATTAAAAAAAAATCTTTAAAGATGTATACTAAAGATTTGAACACCCTTAACAAAATTCCTAGCTTCGCCACTATTTCCAATAGAACCTCAGCTCAAGTAAAGCATCTCGAAATACTTTTAAAAAGAGAATACATAAATGAAAACAGTAACAACAACACTACAATGCTAGTTTGGTAATCACATGAAGCACAAATAATCAAAATTACAGAAATTAAAAAAAAATAAAAAATACCTGGCCTTTGTACACCACATGCTTAGTCTCATGAAATCCTTTGCGGATTATCTGCAAAACACCACAAAAAATGAGAAAATCAAAATCAAGAAAACAGAGTAAAAATTAAAACTTTAAAAATGTGATAAAAGGAACAACAAAAACAAAAAAATTGAAACTTTTTTTTAGGAAAACAAAAACAAAAAATCAATTGGGCATAATTTATTTTAGATTAAATTAACCTCTCCAGCTCTTTTAGCTGCATCAACTGCAACAGCCAAGAATTCTTCTAGTGAACCTAAAATTAAAAAAAATTAAAAATAAATAAAATTAGATGGTGATACAAAAACAATTCTAAAATTAATGTGTGAATGTGAGTTGTTTGAAGAATAGAGCAATGGGGACTCACCATTTTGAGCCATCTTCAATAATATATTTTGTTGAGGGATGGATTGGAAAATAGACAAGTTGATTTAGGCAAATGTAACTTCTTCTCTTTTAGGTCTTATATTTAAAAATTGTGCAAATATAGTTTTTGGGAAATTACAATGTCAGGTTTAGGTTTAATGCAAGTAATTATTTTAACTTTGTGTATACATATCTTTACACCTCAATTTTATTTCTACTGTATTAATTGAATACTGTAACTTATAAAATAATCATCTAAACACTTCCAAAATTTATATGATATGCCAGAATCAAAGGTCTTTTGAAAACAGTCTCTATTCCTTCACAAAATAATGATAAGCCATGCGTACACTTTATTCTCTAAACTCCATTTTGTGGAATTTCACTAATAAGTTGTTGTGTTGTTGTCAGCATCAAGTGTCTAAGGAAGACAATGAGAATGAATTGACGTATTTAGTTATCAGTTGAGACTAAGCTAAAGTGTCTAGATATACACTCTCAAAGTTTTGAATTTTTTACCTTCAAGTAAGGATCAAAATTAAAAAAACAATCACTTACATAATTACACTAAATATGTTATTATTATTGCGTTAGCGCAGTATATGACATAACAAAAATGCAATTATTCGTCGGCAAATTTGTCAATATGTCATTTTAATCCTAGGATTTGGAATTTTTGGAGTATAAAGGACAGATAATTCAATTGGAAAAATATGAGAGGAATATTAGGATTTGGTTGTAAATTGTTATTGATGAAAGTTTTAAAATAGGAATTAGATGCCAAAGTTATCACTCTCTCATGAATTTTGTATAACTTCTTTCCTTCGCAAAGTATTTTTTATATAATTACTTGATATTCAATTCAATTTATACGCATCTCAATTTATTTATCAAATTATCATTTTCATTCACAAGTATATGTTATCTACACAGCAAAAAATAAGGTTCATAATCAATTACTATGCATCAACATGGAATATAATGAGCTATCACAATTCATACATAAGTTATCAGTAAAAAATAAAAATTAACGACAGATAAATTTTATTGTTAAATAGTGAAATCGATTTGTTCATCCTATTTAATAATGGATTGGCAATAAATTATTTAAAAAAATTGTTAGCTACAAGTAATTTATCAACAAATTAATGATGGAGTTCTTAGCTAATTTTTGTTTTAATTTTTATAGTATAAGGTAGCATATTATTTACATGTTTTACTTAATATCCGATGTATTTACCATGTGGCATATATTAAAAGAAAATTAAAAAGTTGACCACAAAATGGGGATTTTAATTTACTTTACTTTTTAAAATGGTGTCACGTTATTTATGCAAGGTTAGTTGCTAAAATGGAACTCTACTTGTGTTTTTAGAACCAGGTATAGCATTTTTGTCCCTTTTTTCCTTTCTTTCTATGATGTATAAATATAGTTTAGTTATTTTTCCATTACAATAGTTAATTTTATTAATTTTTGTGCGATAAATTGATAATTGGATGATTAATTATCGTTCAACAGTTATATGCCCTCAACGTTAGAAAGGCATATCATAAAGTTTCTAGGTATAACTTATGTCTTATATTAGAAAAATTAAGGACATATATAGCAGAGTCAACACTACTAACAAACCATCATTTCCACATTGACAGTTTCCTCTGAAACTGTTTGATGGTTATCTTCATAGATATTTTAATTAAATCAGCGAGAAAACAAAAAATTATAGTGTTTTCACACGAAAAAATAGGAAGCTTCTCATTATTTGAGTAAAAATATGTTCCCACTATGTGTTTTTTTTTTATAAGCTAGTTCAATGAAAAACTCGTATTTTATTATATAAATTTTTCATTGATTTCAAAGTTGAAAAACTTATATTTCTAAGAGTGAAAAAAAAAACAAAATAAGAACAATCACCAATGAAAGATAACTTAGAATTTTGGCACATTAATTTGCAAATTTTAATTCAAGAAATTGAATTTAAAAAGTCTACTACAAGAAAAAGATTTTAATTCAAGAAGAAGATTTTCTTTAAAAGTAAAGTAGTGTTGCCATTAATAAAGGAATCCTAAAAGAGAATGAACACAACAATTCTCGTGATGCTATAATGTCTTTTTGCCCTCCTATTCAACACACATGACAAGCCTATTTTGCACTTCATGACAAATTTATCAAATTTTTGTTTAATATTTAAAATTTATTATCTCAATTAATTCAAATTTACGATATATTTGAATTTATTCAGAAGAGAGTGATTTATACTAGAATTTTCTCTAATTCCAAAGTCTAAATTCATCATGACTTCTGATTTAAAAATAAAGGGGTTCACTCCATCATAACATATTCATACGAAACAACCACATAATATCAAAATAGAAGAGAAATTATTTCGAAAAAAAAGTCCAAGAAAATCAAGTTTTTTGTAAACCTTATAGGATTAGTATGAAATTTATAAAACCCCTAAAAAAAATCTTAAAAGACAAATAATTTACTCATGAATCGAAATAAACTTGAATAAGACAATTTATTATTGGATCAAAATAAATTTAAATAATATACTTTTTAACTATGGTTCTTGAGAAATGACTCGATCTGACCCATTCCTCAAAAGAAGTTAATATGGTCATATATATAAGGATTCCTATAACCATCTACTATTGATAGAAGATTAAGAGGTAGTTAATTAATTAATTGATTAGTGTAAATCCACATGCATTTGCAAATTTCGAATGGGAAATAGGAAAAAAGCCTAAAGAAATGATAACCTTATCAAGTGATCACAAAACATGCATTGTACAAATGATTATAGCTTGAAAACATACTCATACAAATTAAATATTCATTTCAGTAGCTTCTAAAAATTACATATATTATAGATTTCTTTCGAAGATTAGATACTTCGTTTAGATATAATGTCCTTGTCAACTTAATTAATTAAGTAAGCATACATTGTTGTTCTCCATTTTCTAGGCTACATTCTACAAAGGAAGTAAGGTTCCTAAATTTCTCCCATGGCTTGTCCCACACCTCAGCTAAGTAGTTATGTGGTGAGTCACTGTCTTTGGCGGAGATGACTAGTCGATAATTAATTCCGGCAACAACTTGGCTTTCTCCTTTTATTATTTTTTGAAACTTCAGTTTTGTTTTCACCTCTTTGTTGTGATCATCTACCGCAAATTTTCCTATCTCCACGACCTCAGGGTCAGTTAAGTTGGTTATGGGATTCCAACCGCCTACAATAGCCCCTTTCCGACCGCCTTGTGCGTCAGAGACACGGAGGAGAACGGTGGCAACCACCACAAAGAGAGTCCCAAGGATGGGATTGAATTTGACGGCCATTTTTTCTCTATGTAAAAAGAAAATGAATGGAAAATATTTATGTTATGACAATTAAAAGACTTCATTGGGTGGACTTATTTATAGTAGAAAACCCACACTTGTCAAGGGACTTAAAATTCCGAATTTGCCCTTTAACCCTAATACTCCAATTTTTAAAAAATCTATGTTTTTTAAAGAAAATTATATCATCAACTAACCCATACATAATATTTTTATCTTTTTAGAAATAAAGAGCTTGTTTCCCTCATATTATTCAACACATGAAACGGCTACATTTTGCAATTCTAAACAATTATTTATTTATTTAATTATCTGGTATTCAAATATATGCATTGTCCCCACTAATTCAGAGTCATGTTGTGTAAAATTTATATAGAAAAAAATAATCTGTATTAAAAACTTTTTGAAATTCTCAAGTCTCGAACTCGGAATATCAAATTAAAGGTATATCACATTCTTTTGTGACAAGTGGCTAATATATTTATTATAGAATAGACTCCCTCTAAAAATAAGTTCAATAAATCAAAGTTTTATGAAACTTATAGGATTAGAATGACATTTATAAAATTCTTTAAAAAACCTTTAGAAGACAAATAATTTATTAGTGGATTGGAATAAACTTGAATTGCGTGATATAGAAATCTCGACAATAAATTATTATTATTATTAATAAGAAATTAAGATGTGTTGTTGCTTGATGAATTGATAGGTATATACATATATATACAAACATAAAAAAAAAAAAGGCAACAAGCAAAATAAATAAATAATGCTAACATTATAAATTAATCATACACCATCAAATAAAATAAATCATCATGCAAAACATACCCATATTAATTGAAGATTCATTTCATTAAATTCTATAAATCACATTAAATTTCTTTCGAAGATAACATACTTCGTCCATTCAGATCTAACAATTTTAATTTATCAATGGAACTTAGGTAAAAATACATTTTTGTTCTACGCTTCTAGTAATTGTTTAAAGGAAGTGAGACTCTTAGATTTATCAGGCTTATCCCACACCTCAGCCAAGTAGTTATGCGTCGAATCACCGTCCTTGGCCTCGATGACCAACCGATAATTTATTCCCTCAACAACTTGATTTTCTCCTTTTATTACTTTTTGAAAATCTAATGTTTTCTTGGTCTCTTTGTTGTGTTCATCCACCGCAAATTTTCCTATCTTTGTCACCTCCTCCGTTATATTGGTTATGGGCTCCCAATCGCCCTCTCTCCGGACGCTTCTTGCGTCGGAGATATGGAGGAGAATGGTGGAAGCCACCACAAAGAGAGTCACAAGGATGGGGTTCAATTTGATAGCCATTTATTTTCTTTGTAAGAATGGAAAATATAATTTGTGTGGTGAATGAAA
>JAJOOO010029035.1:0-31105 GCA_029582685.1 Solanum piurae
TCTAACAGCTAAGAACCCAATAATTCTAACATTCAAGAAACCCTAGGTCTAGTCATAATAAGGGAATCAAGAAACTGACTGAAAACTAGGGACCTAATAGGTGAAAGAAACCCACTAGTGAAATCCCACATACCTGGTGACGAATTTCACGGAGAAATCCTTTGATTTATGGGCTAGAACTGAAGAAAACTTGTTGCTTTCTTGAACTAGAGTTCTTTACCTTTTTCTCCTCTTAGCGTTCTAATTTTTCTAAGTTTGATTAATGATTTGACTTAGGTAAGTTCTAGTTATGTTTCTAGGCTTAAACTGACAAAAACCTCATAATTTAGGGTATAAACGACGTATCTTAGGAGTTAAACGAAATAGGAAAATACCAAAAGACCCCTAACTTAACTGCTGTCGGAGTGATCGACGGACGGGACTGACGGGCCGTCATTCAATCGACGGTCCGTCAATTGGGTCCGTCGGTCAAGTCTGCCCAACATGGCTTGACTAAAACGAGCATAACTTTTCACTCGGAGGTTGGATTTTAGTAAACTTGGTGGCGTTGGAAAGAGGATTCAATTATCTATCATATCATAGGTCATGGGACACATAATTCCTTTTGTCCTAAGATTTATGACTATTTGAAGTTGACCCAATCACAATTTTCATCTAACTAGTTGTTGACCCAATCACAATTTTCATTTAACTGGCTGTTGACACTTACCTACGGTCCGTGCTGGTCGACCGTCGTTTGCATCAGAGGATGGATACAGGGGACCTCGATCCATGGACACATACTATGGACCGTGGTCGAACCTACGGACCGTGGGTCTGTCCATGGGTCGAGACTTAGCCAATTTTCTAAGCTGGGTTGGGGAGGGGTTTCAGTGGTGAACCACGGACCACCAGAACGGGCCGTGGTCTGACCTACGGTCTGTGGATGGCAATCGTGGGTTGCACTTTTAACTTCTCAAAATCTGCATTTTTGGTCTATTTAGGATACGGGGTGTTACAGAATAAGACTAGTGTTCACTCTCTCGAGCTGAACCTCATGTCGACCCAATCCCACCTGCCATCAATTTAGTAGTCTTAGTTTTATGACCTCTCTCTCGAGCAAGTCAAAAACACAAAGGTGAAATCGTATTTGCAACAACAATTTCATTAAGTTTCACAACAACTACTAAACTAAATGACATCTAAACAAAACTTAAATCAACAACAAGCAAGACCGAACAGATAATCTAACCCATATTCACAAAATCACACCCCAAGAATTGGGGTTTTAACTAGACATGTAAAAGAGATAGAAATTTATACCAAAATGAGTTTGCATTCAAATGGGTATGAAGATTTAAGTTTCAAAACAAGCCAAGATTGAAGAATCCACAATACCAAAGTCCAATTTCTTGGAGTTGAAACCCTTTGAATCTTCAAGTTCTTCAAATACCCTCTAAAAACTTAGAACTCAAGTCTATATTAAAAAAAATTTGATACTAAGCTACAACTCTTCAACGAGTTTTTATAGTTTTCGAAAATTTGTGCTACAGCGGATCATTCGGCGTCGTTAGTCGAGATCACCGATCAACTCGGCGATCCGCCCTTTGGTGGGTTTCATCGCCGTCTTCCTCTATCCTTCAGCATCATCGTGTATGGATCATTGGGCGACATATTATAGCTTTGCAGAACTGCTCTATGATACGCTAACTGCTCCTTTTCACCGCCGATTTGATCCTTCCCTTCAGGGCTCAGCACACTGGAACAAAACACGAGGATAAGACCTTTTGGCGACTCACCAAATGGGTTCGGTGATTCTAAGATCTTCATTTCTTCATTCTTTCAGCTTCCTTTGTTCCCTTTTTTGCTAAGTAGTTTCCATGATTTCCTTTGAACTCTTAATACCTGAAACTTAAGCGTTTTCATCAGATATTGAGATAAATTAGGCATTTGAGGACGCTGATTCTATCAAAATATAGCCCTAAATGAGTCCAATTTGTGGACTCATCAGAGTTCATCATAGAAATCACATGAAACCATCATATTATTATTTATCAAAGCTAAATCAATCATAATTGGGTGATATCCACTAGATTGGAATCACACCCAAGTCCTACCCACAATGCAATTACAACCCTAGCTAGAATTGGGTTTTTGTGTTTACAATTGAGGGGAAACTATGGGGGTTCCATGGGTGGAAGAACCCATGAATGATTAAGCTTCACATAAATTCAATCAAAGACTTAAACAAAGCTTGAATCAATGGGGAAAATCGCCCTAAGTTGCTGCCCTCTTCTCTTCTCTTCTTCTTATTCTTCTATTCTAGAGAGATGATTCTTTGAAGAGAGTTTTGGGGTCTTTAGAAGAATAAGTTAAAGTGATTAGTTTAGGGTATATTAACTATTTATAGGAGGTTAATTAACTAACTAATATCCCCTCTTATCCCCTAAACTAATTACTAAACTAACCCTCAACTCCTCACTTAAAGTGAATTTACCAAAAACTGGCAGCACCCACGGACCGTGGATGGGTTCACGGGGCGTGATTTGGGTCCGTGGTTTGGACCTGGGGCTCATAAGTTGCAAGACCTGACCTACGCCCATGACCTACAGGGCGTACGTTGATCTACTGAGCGCCATTTGAGTTCGTGAACTAAGCTATTTTGACAGCTTTTTGGGCAATGTTGGAGTCCTCCTCAAGGACCCCTTGGGTGGTCCTTGGGAAGTCGTACCCGGACGTTATCTCCTAAACATGTCATTCTAAGTACGGGAGTCATTTCTTTGAGTTTTAACACTCATAAAACACTCCAAAATTCCACTACAAGACTCTACAACACACTAGTTAAACTTACTAAAATATGGGGTGTTACACAAATCATCAAATTTGATAATAAAGTTCATAATTAGGAATTGAGGATACTAATTTTTAGACTAATTAAGTTTAAATCTACCACTCATCAGCCGTTGTGGCCTTACCAAAAACTCATTATGAATGCGAAAAACCATCTTGGAATGTCTCATTCCCTTAGACCGATTTATGATAACCCTACCGAAGGTCAATCCTAGAGAAGTAAATTGCACCTTGGAGTTGATCAAAAAAGTAATCAGTTCTCAGGATAGGATACTTATTCTTCACCATAACCTTATTCAATTGCCTATAATCAATACACTTACGAAGTGAACCATTTTTCTTAAGAACAAACAACAAGTCTTTTAATTACACCTTTAAATCCTTAAGTTCTGTTGGAGCATACGGTAAGGAGGAATAGAGATAGGTTTCATATCAAGGAGAAGTTCAATACCATAGCCTATTTAACTTTCAGGAGGAACACATGGAAGATCATCGGGAAACACATTTGAAAACTCATTTAAAATGGGAATGGTGTTAAGAGTAAGGGTTTTAGAATCTGTATCCCTAACATGAACTAGATTATATATGCGACATTTAGAAATAATTTTCCTAGCCTTTAGGCAGGACCCAACTGACCCTATGGAATAAAATTTCCCTTTTTACATTATAAGACAGGTTCAGTTGGAAACTGAAACTTCACCACATGGGTTCTACAATCAACAAAATCATAACATAAATTAAGCAAGTCCATACGAAGGATAACATCAAAATCAAACATAGCAAGCTCTACAAGATCAACACGAGTGACTCTAGGGGATAAAGAGAAGAGACAATTTATATAGACTCGGTTAGCCACAAGAGAATCACCAATAGGAGTAGAGACAGAAAAGTGTTCTAAAAACACATCCGAACAAACATCAAATATCATAGCAACATATGGTGTCAAAAAAGAAAAGGTATCATTTGGATCAAGTAAAACATAAACAAATAAATGAAAGACTTTCAACTTACCAGTAACCACATCGGGAGAACTTTCTTGATCATGTTGAATTTCAAGGGAATGAAAGCTATTTTGCTTCATCAAATTTAGACCTTAACGACAAGGCGGAGCTTGCCTACCATCTCTTCCTGTTAAAGTGAAGGTTAATCCTTTATTTTGTGACCACCTTTTCCACAACCAAAGCAAGCATCTGTAGAGGCAAAGCATTTACCATCATCCTTCTTTCCACACCTAGCATAACTAGACAAATAAAGTCCACCACTATTTCCTCCTTGTGGGTTAGGGTTAGACATCATTTCATTGTTGAATTTGGAGCTCGAACATTTGAGGAACCTTTACCAGAGAACCTTTTTTGGAATCTAGAATGAGCATGTCCATCAGACCTCAAATGTATAGTCACCATCACAAGTCTTTTTCAACTTGGACTCCCTAGACCTCTCCTTCAGCTTTGCTTTTTCAATTATTTGGGAATGAGTCATCAAATGGAAAATATCCATTGTCTTAATAAGCATGACGGTTTGACATTCTTAAACCACCATTTTGACATACTTGAACAAGACTTATTCATATTTTCCCTATAATTAGCAACCACAATTGGGGAATATTTTGATAGTTGTGTTAATTTCAAATAATACTCATTCACACTCATGTTCCCTTGATAAAGGTTAATGAACTCAAGCACCTTTTATTTCTCATCTCAAGAGGAAAGTACCTATTAAGCAAAGATACCTTACACTTCTCCCAAACAAGAAAACTCGCATCAACGACCCTCTCTTCTTTCCATTGGTTAAGCAAAATTTGAGCAACAACCTTGTGTTGGTAAGCGGCAAATATTGTCTATTCTACCAATGTCACTTCCACGATCCCCATAATATTGTATGCCTCATTATTGAAGCCTCTCACTTTAGTTGTCATTGTATCCATATTTGTGTTCATGGGGACTAAAACCTCCCAAATGGCTTGAGCCATTAAGGCTTGAGCCAAAACTTAAAAAGTGGCTTAGAACTCTGCATTAGTCTCTTGTTCGGCCAAAGGGTCAATCGGATCTTGAGAAGCTTCTTATTTTACATTCTCACTCGCATTCCTTCTAACATATGCTCTTCGAGGGGCCATATACAGAAAAACATCGGATAAGGATTAGGATAGAGACATATAGAGTTGAACGGTATCACATAACTTTAGAATGATAGAAGATGTGGAGTTTCTTAAATGTTTTATATCGTCCTATTCATAAATGTGGCACGCTTGATACTCATGAATAAGACTCTACTCAATGTGGCTTATCACACATCTTAGTTCCTTTCTAAACCTTGTTTTCTAAACACTAAGTTTGTCACGACCCAAAGTAAACGCTAGGTGTAACATGGAGTATAGAACCCCGATAGGCCCTACACAAGCCACTGGACATACATCATACAAGATAATAGAAAATAGGTTCAAAAAAAACTTCATAATATAAAGGAGTTGACCTAAAAGAGGTAGACTAACCATATGTCTTGACAAGCCAATTTAAAGTAATATAGAAGTTGTTGGGAAGCAACTAATACACCACGTACCAAATCTGTAAACTAAAGAAAACGTAAAGCAAAGTAAAGATGGCATTATTCTCAGAACATGAAGATTCATAAAGACTTCAATGTTTAGGAATCGATCTGTAAACACAAGTGGTAGGAGAAGGACCATCAGACAGTGCATTATAACAGAATGTAGGTAAAAAAAGACATTAATACATGGAATATACTAAATATGAGGTAATATGCATAATAGCATGCAAACATGAGGAAGGCACATTAACATGACAAGAAAGACCAAGTAAATCATAAGTAAAACATTTAAAAATCAGAAGTTATAACATGGTCAATGTCAGCTTAAAACATATTGAAATACTTTTTGAAATTATTGAAGGTAACTTAGTTCGCTTTTGTAGGATGTTTACCGTAAACTGACATATAACATGTGAGCTACAAAATGGAATCCAGTTTCATGCTCCCACACCAAAAAAAGGATATCCTACTTGCCAAGGTAAGGACCATGACATTTTAGCTAATGTGGATCCATTTGGTAATATATCCTATGGGGGAGGGTAGTTTGGGACAAGGAGATTGCAACTAGAGGACTGACCTCTAGTAACAAGAGAGCCTCCATCTCAATATCATGTCGGTGCTTAGTAAAATCCCAACAGAATAGTCATATTCATAAACATTTCATCATCCATGGAAAAGCACAATCAAGTTACTAATCCAAACATTAAATCATATAGAATAACTCCTTAAAATCATGAACATACATATCTCAAAAAACCTTTCACAATCACGATCATTATAGTTTGACAAAAAACCTTTCACAATTTCATGATACTTTTATCTAAATCATCCTTATGTCATAAACATCAATTTCACTAAGCATGATTAGCCTTTCATAAATCAAGGCTCGCAGTTCAAAAACATCTTCAAAACTTTATAGTACAAAATCATAGATCATGCATGAGTTCATATTAATTCAATCAAAAACCATTCAATTACATAAAATTACTCAATAGAAGGTCGAAAACAAATAATTGAATTATAATTAAAGGGAGCCCATGGGGATTGAAGAAATCCCTTAATTTAAATTGACAAATGGGAAATGAGAACTGTAGGGATGGAATGGAAGAACGGATTTCATTGGTGAATACCCACATACCTTGCAATTAAAAGCCCAAAAGAAATTGTTAAAAGAAGAGTTGATATGAAAATCCTAGCCTCTTCTTCCTTTAACTTGAGAGAGAATTTAGGAAGATGAATTTGAATGGGTTTTGAAAAATTGAGAGAATGAGAGGGTTAGGGTAGTTTTAGTACTTGAAAAGAAGTTATATGGGTAATCATAGGTCCAAAATGACGTAGATTAGGATTTAAAATTGCCCATATCGGAACAGACGGGACTAATAAGCGATGTTAGTCGGGGTCCCTGACCTTATTCCATGGATCACTGATCTTTTCATAACCTCGCTGAAGCCCATCGACCCTATTCAATGATTAACCAAATATCTCCCTACCTCGTCGAGTTAGCTTAATTTTTTTTGGAGCTTACTATCGACTTTGGTGAGCCGACTACCCGTTTATTCAGTCTGCTTAGTATGCTCAATGAACTTCAGAATCCACTTCGCCTTTCCCAAAGTATTTTTTACTTTCAAACTTCTGAGTCGTTACACATACTAAGAGAGTTTAGTAAAATTCAAATCATACTTCTTTATAGTCATGTTACCTTGTCTAAATTTGTGAAATGTTGCACCTTAGCCTCTCTCATCTAATGAGGGATCAACTAGTCTAAAAAAGAACCTTTAATCTTGTCCCGGTCAAATGGGCATGCATTAACAAGTCTTTCTTATTTCCATTACTTGTACCAAATCTGAGTAACTCCTTTGACTTGATAAACAACCAAATATGCACTCTCAATTGGAGTAACACTTATAGTCTCAATGATGTCTTCAATACCCGTGATTAACTCTTATGTATCCTTATCCACCTTAGAACAATGAAATTCTAAATGGTTCATTCATTTTAATTGCTAGACTCTACTTGCGACCTTACCCATATTTAGACTCACAAGAGCTACAACCTCTTGATTTGCATGAATAGTCATGGCTTGTTTTAGAACGTAGAAAGTAGCGCTACACTCAACATATGTGACTTTTTCAGCCAATGGGTAAACTAGAGCTCGAGGTGCTTGTTATTCCTCAATTGATTACTTTTAATGTAAGCTCTTTTTAATGTGCAAAGCATGCGTTAGAAAGAAACTTTGTAGAGTTGCACTCTATTACAGAACAGAGAGTATTAAAAAAGTGAGGTATTTACTAAAACATTACATAGCCTATAATTCAGAAATGTGGTGCGCTTCAAACCTATGAATAACACTCTACTTAATACGTCTTTTAGACACCTAAAGGCAGTTGAACCATATCGTCTGATACCATGTTTGTCATTCCTAGAGATAACCACACTAGATGTGAGATGATGCTTAGAGCCACAAGTGACCCAAAACTAACTGTATGGCATGGCATCACACTAAGATAACATAATAAGATTGAAAATACTAAATTAGAAATTAAGTCTAAAATAGACTATTACAACACTAAACATGAATCTATTAAGAGCAACATACTCTGAATCAATCTGTTTGTCTAAAACCGTCTGCTAATATTAGTTTCTAGGAAAAAACCGTAGCTAACTCTGATTTTTTAAGAACCTAAATATAGTACTAAAGGAAAATCATTAGTAGTGTCCTCGAGGAGATCAAGACTCACCAAAAGTACTACTACTGTCTGTATTTATTGCGGTTCTGATGATAAGTATAAGAAACTATAATATCAACCAACATAGATAGAAAATCACATAGTTAGTACTTTGAATGAACTAGGTACGACAAAATGCACAATAAACATTATATATGAGCATATTGAATGTGTAAACATGTTAATGCAAGGATCAATATATAGTCATGAATATTGTGTAAAACTGAACTAAAATATCTGAAATACATAATCAATACAATATAGCTCGTTGTTGGATATACTAAAACTGACATAAACAATGTGAGATACTACGTGTAGTATAATGTAATTCCCCCACCCCAAAAAGAGAGTGGCCTACTTGCCAAGGTAAGGAACATGATGTTTGAGCTAAGATGGGTCAACTAGATAAACTCTATAAACAGTAATCTGATGGTGGCAGGTAGTTCTTGGACATGGGGATTTCTATTAAGGTTCCATAGATGTTAAATGGAAAACTTCATCCCAAAAGACTGCTTGGTGCTAAATATACACCCAACGGAAACATGCAGTCTTGAAATAGTAATTATTTGTACTATTGATCATACTGATAATCTGATATATACTGAGTAGCTTCTAAATCATAATAGCTAAACATAATCTTAATGGTACTTTAATCGAAAACATCATAATCAAGATATTTGTATATATTGAATTATACTTTATTTAAAAGTATTATAATTCTTGAAAAATCAATAATCCGAGACATGCATATGAAAATAGTAAAATTATGATCATGAAAATACTT
This sequence comes from Solanum piurae, assembly GCA_029582685.1. Lineage (NCBI taxonomy): Eukaryota > Viridiplantae > Streptophyta > Magnoliopsida > Solanales > Solanaceae > Solanum > Solanum piurae. Next base: position 8,884 of record JAJOOO010029035.1, read on the forward strand.
TCATAGTATGGGTCTGTGAAAATATTATTATTCAAAAGTATTTACAACCAATACATGCAATTTAATATCAGTCATGAAGAAGAAACAAAAATTCAATAGAGCCCATGAAGATCACAGAAACCCTAATATTATGGAATTCATAGTTTGATAAATTGAGGTTTCTTTGAAATTTAATGGGTGATGAAGAACACATACATAAATTTTCCACATACGTTGAAAGAAATCCTAGCTTGAATCCTTCAATGGAGGCTTGAAATCTTAATACCCTAGCTTGCATGGGGTAGAAGACTTGACCGAGAAGAAATTGGTTTTGGGTGAGTTATGGGAGAATGGGGGGTTATGTTTGTAAAAAAATCATTTATTTCCACTTAGAATAGGCTAAAAAGAAGTTGTTTAAGAATTCAAATAGTGGGAAAAGACTAAAATTCCCTTCATTTAAACTGTCAGAGATCATCTCCTTCATGACCTTATTTCTTGAGCAATGATTGCACCTACTATGATCAACTAGTAGGTAATCTAATCGGTAACCTGGAATGACAAGTAATGGGTATAAGGGTAAAAACAAAGCAAAAGAAACAATTTAAATGCAATAAAAAGAGAGAAAGCAGAAAAAATCAAATATAAATACATAAATAAGTATCGCTCCCAGAAACTAGAAGTCACAATTACAGTGCTGCTATATAAGGAAGACAGGTCTGAAAGTGTACTAAAATACAAAGACTTGTTTAAAAGTACAAAAGACTAGTCATCCAATCATAGAAGAAGACAAGTAAAGTCTAGAATGCCATGTACTCACCCTCGCCTCTGAATCCAATGATTGTACGCTTGACATTCGAGTTGATAACTAATGTAAGGACATGTCTCAGAAAACAAATGAAGAGTGTAGCATGAGTACCAAAATAATAAGTACTCATTAGACATCATAGGTTGTCTTACCAATACAATTAAAGGTATTATTAAGTGCGAGAATTTAATACAATAGTAGTCAACGAGTAGAACTCTAAAAGGAATGCATATTAGTGTACTAAAGAACTAAATGATGTATGTAATATCTAACTATACCGAGTTGGACCGCAAAAGCCTAGAAGGTATCCTCCTGTGCAAGTTAAGTTAAACCAACATGATCCACCATAATCCTAATAGGTGCACAAAAGAGCTAACTAAAAATAGAGCTTGAAGGTATTTACAAAACTCCCACAACCTTCACCTGACTTTAACAACGCTCAAACACCCAATGCCCAATTGAATCACCCAGTCAGGACTCAGACTTAAACTCACACTAAAGGTGGGCCAAGGATTTTAATCGTGGTTGAAGATTACCACCTTGAGTCTTTAACAGACACGAATATGGTAAAGGTATGGAACTTAAACAAGAACAACAAGGTCAAAACTAGGATTTAAACCTATCTAGATCATATGCAAATGGGAGCCTCTAAACTAGAGAAATAATAAGGTATACTGCCTCAAACTGTACAAAATGAACTACAACAACTCCAAGATCAATTTACCAAATCAACATCAGTCAAAACCATAACACAATACAACTTCTAGACTAGTCAAGGACCCTATCCAACTTCTACACCACAAGTTGATGCCAAGTCAGTGATAAGCCCAAAATACTGTGCATACACCAAGTCGATTGCAAGGATTAACAATTGAATATAAGGGATAGATGAGCTGATTTTTTTTCCATAACAAAGGATCATACTATCAAACTCAAGTTTGTTATATCAGTCTACATAGAGCTAAGACATCATAAGCAACATCGGAAAGACCTAGTAGCTTGAATTTATGCAGGTTTATGGAAATCACAAGTCTACACGTAGACTAACTAAACACATGTTGTATCTCCACTATAAATAATATTGAAAACACACCACAAGGTAAGGATGATCTTAGATAGTAAAACTAACATGCTAAAAGTTTGAAAAAATCAATAAATATCCTTAAAGATGATTTCTAGAAAACTAAGCATGATCAACTAGATACCCACCCCGAATTCACAAAATCAACATACATTTATATATCTAAACTCAATCAAATGAACATGAAGTAATAGCCTATTGACGAGTTGAAGCTTTTTGACTCATTTGAGGGTTTTTAGTTCAACAAATAATGTCTTCACTATAATGTTACGTCCATATCCAATGTTTAACTCTTTTTGTAGATTTGAATGCTTAAGGAGAAGGTGAGGATAAATACATGAAAAAAAATCCAGTAACACAGAAAAACAAAAGAAAATGTGAAGCTAATGCTCGCAAAGTGAACATTGTGACTCGCCAAATGTGCACGAGATGACTAAAAATGATAGATTCCCAAACTAAAGAGCTCAGAGCAAGTCAGTGTGATGATGACATGTTCACTCTCCAACCAAGTTTGCAAGATGATGAAGAGATCGTTGAAAGTGCCAGAAAGGTTGGCTGAAAGAAAAGAACAAGTTGGGAAAAAGGGGTAATGTTTCATGATTCACCTATCATAAACGGTGATACCCATCTGGCTCACCAACTATTGTTCAAGCACCTGGAGGTTGAAGCCAAGGAAGCATCGACAAGAAGATGAGTTAGTTAGCGACTCTCCGAGTGTGTTAATGAGCCGGACTAACATTACCAAATTGGTTAAGAAATGAAATTTTTGTTATCTTTTGAGAAGTTATAAATAAGTTAAAATAGAGAAAAACAACTCACCCTCTCTGCTCTAAAATTACTATACACAAGAATATCTTGAGTTTTTGAGTGTTATACAAATTTGTAGTCATGTTTCAGAGATTTTTTATTTTTTGTTTCTTGATGTTGGAAGCTTATGTTTTCATACCAAGATAGCAGAAAACATTTTTGGTATTATTTATTTTAATATTGTTATGTATAACTTATGTTCTGATTCTAGGGGTGTGTAAATAAAATTAGGTGTTGATTAAAATAGTGAGGTTTTGTGTAATTGCAGTTTTATATTGATTTATAGGGATTCAAACCTATTGTTGTGCTTTAATATATGACTTGAGTTTGCAAACTTATATATATTTTGTATCTTCATATTTGGAACACCCCAAATTCGAAAAGAGGTAAAATAGCAGTTACAGGAAATTGCAGAAGCCATCCACGAACATCTAGCCACGACTCATTGACTGACCCACGGACCATAGGTAGCGTCCGCGGTTGGTCACCCCAGCCTAGGCTTAGACCTCAGGACTAGGGACTGGACAACGGACCGTCGGTCAGACCACGGTCTGTGGTCTAGGTCCGTAGGTTGAGCACTCAAAAACCAGTCTCTTACCATACAATGACGGACGTAAAGGTTGGTCCATCGTCCTGACCACGGTCCGCCCATCCAGGATCCATGGATCGTGAGTTGGCAATTTTTTAGGGGCATATAGGTCTTTTCCGGTTTTAATCAAATCAAATTGGTGTCATTTTGCCTAAGTCTAGAGCACCTATATAAGTATTTTTAACCCCTAAAAGACCCATTCAAGTCATTATCTCAAAACCCAAAAAGATTACCCAAGCATCTCTCTCAAATATTCTCCCTCTAGAAAGTTAAAGAAGACGGAAGAGATTGAAGCTAGGTCAAGTTCAAGTATCAAATATTCAAGCTTTTGGTGGGCTTTATGACTAGGGTATGATGTCTTTTCATCCATGGATACTTTCTCCCGTTGAGTCCCCTAGAATTCCCTCAATTCTAGTTAGGTTTTCTTCCGATGTTGTGGGTTATGTTTAATGTTGATCCAATTGAGTGTATTATGATTGTTTATGATTGAATTGATAGGATTACATGTTTTTAGGGTGAAATTACATGTACCCATGCCTATTCCTTGATTCTAACCTAGAATTGATTTAGCTGGGTTGATGACATGAAGGGAAACTTTGTGGGTTAGGGTTATCCTTGTATGATTCATGATTTATTATGTTAATTTCTTAAGAATAAATCATAGATGATGATCATGAGATGCAAATTCTTTGAGAGTAAAGCTTATGAAGTGATTGTTGTTCATTGATGTTAGTGTTGTGGAAGAGATACTTCCCACATGAATTTCTTAATTAGGAATGTATGAATGTGAAAGGATTTTTGACATGAATGATTCTAGGTCTAAGGGATTTCTCACCTAAAATGAATCTATATTAAAAGACTGTGAAAATGATGATGCTAGAGGTGACTACCCTTGACCTCCATATTATAAGGATATGAGGTGATTCCCCATACTCCTTAGGATTGAACAACAGGAGATTCCCCACATTCCTATTATGATGAATGGACATGGAGGCGAATACCCATGATGGTTATGAAATAATATGGAGGGGAGTACCCGTGCCACATGATGTGATTGAGGAGGCGAGTACCCATGATCTTAAAGTAAGTAAGGCAAGAGGAGAATACCCATTAGCCTTTATAAGTTAGTCAAAGAGGCGAATCCCCATGTCTTTAAAAGTAAATAAGAATAATGGGATTATGTTATGAAGATGACTAACTTGGAGTGTTGCTTGATATGCCTTCCTTGATATAAGCATGACTAGAGGTGGATGACCCAAAACTTGAGTAAGGTTAAGTAGAGGTTGCTTGAAAAGTATTCCTTCTTTATTATTATGATGATTTATGTGCTTGATTATGCTTATGGTTTATATTGCTAACCATTATGTTTATGTTGTGTATGCTTGCCATCATATAAGTACATGTTTGTACTAACACATACTCTTGCCTACATTTCTTAGAAAAATGTAGGGTCTGGTGACATTGATTCACACTCGTGGCTAGGTTCATAGTTTATCAATGAGTGAAGATTTGGTGAGTCGTCATAGCATCTGAGGATTAGACCACCCTTTTTTCCTTTATTTCATTCTTTTATGTTTGGACTATTGTATGGGCTTTGTCAAGTAGAGTCGTCTTCATAAGTGTGAAGTGCTCCACATTTCTGAATTAGAGGCTACTAGATGTTTAGGATACTTCACTTCTTCATTCTCTAAGTCGTTCCATTGAGTATAACTCTACAAAGCCTTTCTCCTAATCCTTTCCCAATTGTTTTCAGGATATGACTACTAGAAGGGCTAATGCTAGAAGGAATGAGGGAGAGAATGTGGGTCAAAAAGCTTCTCCCCACGCTCTTCCTCAAGCTTCGATTGATCTTTTGGCTGACAATGTGACAAATGCGGAGTTTAGGTCGGCTTTCCAAAGTGTTGGTTCAGGCTATGATAGCCCAAGCCAGTAGATGGGTGGTAGCCCTCGTGAACCCAAATGTTGGTACATCGGCAACAAGAGTGAGGAACTTTAAAAGAATGAACCCTCCCGAATTTTATAGCTCCAATGTTGAGGAAGACCCTCAAGGGTTTATAGATGAGGTTTATAAGATACTTTATATTATGAGAGTGACTCCGGTAGAGAATACGGAATCGGCCGCTTATCAACTCAAAGTTCTTGCTCAGATTTGGTTCAATCAATGGAAAGAGGCAAGGCTGGAAGAAGCGGGTCCCATAGAATGGGAAAGGTTCAAAAGTGCTTTTATTGATAGATTCTTCGCTCTTGAGATGAGAGAGGCCAAGGTGCTTTAGTTCATTAACCTTTGGCAATGACATATGAGTGTATGGGAATATGCTTTGAGGTTCACTCAATTGTCCTAGTATGTTCCTTCTATTGTGGCGGATCGTAGGGCCAAGATGAGTATGTTTTTGTTGGGTGTGTCTATCATGGTAGTCAAAGAATGCCGCACGTTTATGCTTGTCCATGAAATGGACATTTTTCATCTTATGGTGCATGCCCAACAAATTAAATAGGAAAAGATCATGGAGAGATATAAGGAAGCAAAGAGGGAAAGAACAGATGATGGTAACTTCTCATATTCTATGTCTGCTGGATGAGGTTGTTCAAGGTTCCGACAAAAATTCTCTGGGCAAGGTTCTTCTAATGCTCGTCCAAGGTCTAATAATGTAAGGGTGTCTAACCCTAAACCTCAAGGATATGGTAATAGGTCCTTGATGCGTACTTCTTCTAAATATGGAAGGAATCATAAGGGTAATTATCTAGCGGGTTCCAATGCTTGCTTTGGGTGTGGAAAGACAGATCACAAGATAAGGAATAGTCCTTTGGTAGCTAAGAATGAGGGAGATACTCGTCGTTTGGATGCCAATGCTCCCAAGCAAAACTGATTCTAAGCTCTCCAATCTCGAGGTGATCAAGACAGTTCCCTGGATGTGTTCACCAGTCTGTTAAAAGGTTTCCAAATAGCTATTTATGATTTGCTTTATCCCGGTCCTACTTTGTCCTTTGTGACACCTTATGTGGCCATGAGGTTTGACGTTCTCCCCGATGTGTTGTTAGAACCTTTTTTTTTCTCTACCCTTGTTTGTGATTCTGTGGTGGCTAAGATAGTGTATAGAAGATGTCATGTTTCCTTATCCCATAAAGTTACTCTTGTTGACTTGGTAGAGCTTGATATGTAAGACTTTGATGTCATCCTTGGTATTGATTGGTTGCATTCATGTCATGCTTCTATTGATTGTAGAACTCGGGTAGTCAAATTTTAGTTTCTAGATGAGCCTATCCTTGAGTGGAAGGAGGGAAATTATATGCATGAGGGTCAGTTTCCCTCTTCTCTTAAAGCTAGAAAGATGATTTCTAAGGGTTTCTTTTATCATTAAGTTAGGGTGAGGGATGTAGATTCTGAAACCCCTATCCTCGAGTCGGTCCGCATAGTGAATGAGTTTCTGGAAGTGTTACTCGATAATCTACCTAGTATTCCTCCCGAAAGATAAATAGACTTCGACATTGACCTTCTCCTAGATACGCAACCTATTTCTATGCCTCCTTATTGAATGGCTCCGGCGGAACATAAGTAGTTGAAAGAATAGTTGAGAGATTTGTTGGATAAGGGTTTGATCCGACCAAGTATCTCTCCATGGAGTGCTCCAGTTTTGTTCGTTAGAAAGAAAGATGGTTCTCTTTGTATGTGCATTGACTATAGATAGTTTAACAAGGTGTTATTAAGAACAAGTACCCTCTCCCAAGGATAGATGATTTGTTTTACCAACATCAAGGGGTATGTTTTTTCTCTTAGAGTAATCTCCGGTCGGGTTATCACCAATTGAGGCTGAAAGAGGAAGATATTTCGAAAATGGATTTTAGAATCCAATATGGTCAGTATAAATTTTTTGTAATGTCATTTCGTTTGACTAATACTCCAGCTGTGTTTATGGATTTGATGAATAGGGTGCTTAGACAATACCTTGATATGTTCGTAATTAGGTTCATCGATGATATTTTAATCTATTCGAGAAGTGACAATGAGCATATTGATCATTTGGGGATTGTATTGCAAATTCTCAAGGACTAACAACTCTTTGCTAAGTTTCAGAAATGTGAATTTTGGTTAAGGTCCGTAGCTTTCCTTGGGCATATTGTGTCGATCAAGGGTCCAAAGAAGATGGATGCATTCAAGAGTTGGTCTAGACCTCTATCACCGACATATAATAGAAGTTTCTTGGGTTTGGCTGGTTATTATAGAAGATTTTTTGAGGGGTTCTCTACGATTTCCTCTACATTGACGGCTTTGACTCAAAAAAGGCCAGGTTCATATGGTCGGAAGCTTATGAGAAAAGTTTCGAAGAGTTGAAAGATAGATTTACTTCCGCTCCGTAGTTGACTTTACCAGAAGTTACAGATAGTTTTGTGGTATATTGTGATGCCTCTAGAGTTGGGTGGGGATGTGTGCTTATGCAAAACGGTAAGGTGATTGCCTATGCTTTAAGGAAACTTAAGGTTCATGAAAAGAACTATCCTAGCCACGACCTTGAATTAACGACGGTGGTATTTTCCTTAATAATTTGGAGGCATTATTTTTATGGGGTTCATTTTGATATTTTCATCGACCATAAGATTTTACAATCTGTGTTTACTGATGAGTCCACGATTTGGACTCATTTAGGCTTTATTTAAATAAATTTAGTGTTCTTGAATACATATTTTGTCTCTATAACTAATGTAAATCCTTGAGTTTCAGGTATTTGGATTTAGAGACAAAGCATGGACACTATTGGGAAAAAAGGAACAAGGCAGCTGAAAGAACAAAGAAAACACAGCCTGAGGACCGCCTAAACCATTAGGCGAGTCACCAACTGGCCATGCTCTCGCCTAATGTTCCAGTGTGTCAAGCCCTGAAGGAGAAAATCAAGTCAGTGATATAGAAGAGCAGTCGGCGATTCGCCGACTAGTTCCGCGATGTAGTGCTCTATCGCCCAAAGTTACAGAACGCGAAGATGTTGAAGGCAAAAGCAAAATGGCGATACAAATTACCAAAGGGCGTATCGCCGAGTAGATTGGTGATCCCGACTTACTGCGCCGAGTGGTCCTTCGCAGCACACTTTTTGACAACAATAAATTCTTATTTGAGTTTTCAGTTTACCATGCCATTTTAGAATAGCAAACAAAATTATTTCAATTTTAGAACTCTGTTTTTGGAGACATTGTTCCGTAGCTTTGAAGATTTGAAGATTTCCATTTCTAAGAAATTGGAAGTGGTTATTGAAGATTCTTCTTCTTAGACGTGTGTAAAGACAATATCAATCGTACCCGCTTGATTGAAACAGTTTTTGGTATCGATTTCTATCTCTTTACTATGTCTAGCTAAAATCCCAATTCTTGGGGTGTGATTATGTCAATATCGGTTGAATTTACTGCTGGGTATTACTAATTGATAGTTATTTTCTGTTAAAATATGATTTCATTCAGTAGTTGTGTTTGAATTTAATGGGTTGTAGTTGCAAATACAATTTTAACTTCGTGTTTTTGGCTTGCTCGAGAGGGAGGTTTAAAAACCAAAAGTACTGAATCGACAGTCTGTGGTTATTGGGTTGTCGTGGGTTCAGCTCGAGATAGTGTATCCTAAACCCTCTCCCACATATTCAGCTCAAGAGAGTGAATGGACTAAAGCGAAGGCTGGGCTTAATTGCTACTGATTGGTGTTCGAGAGAAACCGATTTGATTCGGGGTAAATTGTCCGAGGGAAAATTTAGCCCCACTAAAGTCTATGTTAGTTACCAATTTACAACTATTTAGTATTAATTGCAATTACCCGGTTGTTACCTTAGCCCATAATCTTATCACATCCCAAGAATCCCGTCTCCATATTCATATTTTCGTGTTTATTTGTCATTTTAGTTGATAATTAATTACAAAAAACCCCTTCGATGATTGACACTTGTGTTACCCCGAATTTAATATGTTTTTCTTCGTATATATCTTTATCTATAATTGACTTGAGCAAAGTTCTTGCTTTTCTGTTGATTCTCGATTATAACCCTATCCCTTGGGACTCGACCCCAACTCACTAGTTGGGTTATATTACTATTTAATGATTGTGGACACTTAGTATTGGATGAAGCGTCCAAATACGTCAATAAAAATGGCGCCACTGCCAGGGAGTGGTGTTGGTTGAGAGTTTGTAGTTAAGTCAAATTTTGTTCTTGATAGTTATAGTGATACTTACTAAATTTTTAGTTTTGTTTCTCTTGTTTGTGTGTTACAACAGGAAGAATGAGTGTGAATGGTGACAATGGTTACCAAATGGATCATCCCCTTTTGAAACTGTTGAATCTTAGGGATAACTTCCTCATGTTCAAGCAAATAGGAGGAGAGACTATCCATGAGATGTGGCCGATATTTAAAGCAATATTGCAGCAGTGCCTAACTCATGGAATGCCAGATAAACTGCTACTGGAGTGCCTCTATAGAGGTCTTGGTCCAAAAAATAGAAGTGTTGCTAATGCACTTTTTGCATGTTGTTTGGTACAACATCCTTATGATGTAGTAGCCCAACTCCTCAATGGCGTGGTTAAAACAAACAAGGAAACAGAGAAAGACCAAGAATGGGCAACATTGTTGACACAGCTGAATGTCTTGCCTAAGAAGGTTATGGAGTTAGAGGCAAGGTCCAAAAAGAAGGACAAGTGTCTTCCTCATCATGAGTGTCAATAGAGGAAGGAGTAGGAGAGTAAACAAAATCAAGAGGCTCTCTCACTTATTCTACACAAAATCAAAGAACAAGATAGAGTGTTAAAGGAGATAAAAGAGAATATCTTCATGCTTAATCAGATGATGACATCTCATTCCATGATTATTCAACTGCAAGATACTTAAATAGACCAAGTGATGGCATATGATTACTCACAGTCTAAGGAGGGTTTACCTAATGATACTACGGCCAACCCAAAGAATGAGGAATGAGTAACGACTTGTGTCATTTCACGATGTTAACTAAGGTGCTTCTTTGGAGGCAGCCCAAGATTTTATCGCTTTATGTTTATTTCATGAATAAAGGTGTGTTGAATGTGTAGGTCGACGTGTGGAAAGTGAGTGACAAATGTAGATTGGCGAGCTAAAAGTCTAGTCGGCGCATCGCTGAAGAGGTCGGTGACCCTGACCTAGATTGCCATCGGAATCAAGACAACTTCGAAGTAGAGTCTGTAAAACTCGGTGAGCCTAGGAACTTATTTGCGGATCGCCGACCAGGTCGGCGATCGCGATCTATACCATCGTTTGAACCCCAAGTTTAACTGGACGTCTAATAAAACTCGGCGAAGTAAGTGATCACTCGGCGTGTCGCCGAGTGTGTCAGAGAGCACGACTAACATCGCCGAATGGGCGAGAAATGGATGGTTTATTAAAAGGCCAAAGGTTTAACTTTCAAAATCTTCACTTTCCCTCACTTTTCATCTTCCCAAACTCGCACCTACTTAGTATTATTGATATTTTTGCAATATCTAAGTATTTTAGTTGTCAGAGTTGTGTTCGGAGTGGATTACATTGCAGCCTAGCATTTTAGACATTATTATTCGGCATTAAAGGTTAGTTTTCCGAACCCTGAGATTATTTTCAAGAATTTTGTACTTATTTGCATCATTATTATCTTGTAGAAGTGTGTTGGGCTTCTCTGATAGAACCAAGTTCTGATTTCCTGATTTAATTTTAATATCTTGCCTGTATTGTGTAGAATGTTGAAATCCCATCTTTTTGTGCTTTAAAATGGAGTAAATTTTGTGGAGTTGTACTTGCATGTCATTGAGTGAAGTTTACGTAGCCCGTATTTGTGCCAAATGATGTAATTTTCCCAATGAAAGAGCAAGTGTCGTCAGTCTTAAGGGCAATAATCGTTAATTGGCCAAATTTGGCAAAATCGTGAGAAGTTTGAGTATCCTGAGGGAATGGGTGTTATGGGTCTTGCTTTAATTTGACTAGTGCTTGGTTGGATTTTGTTTTCGGGGGTTGTGGGATTGAATTCGAGAAGTTATGTTGAAAATAGGCACGTTGGGTCGTTTGGCGAGCTGGGTCGAGCTCGCCGAACCACTCGTCTGTTCACCTAAAGTCCTTATTTCGTCTTTAGTTTCATGCTTTATGTGTTGTTGGGTTCTGTAACTTTTAGCGAGAAGCATGAGGTCGCCTAAGGCACTCAGCGACTCGCCGAAGGTCTTTTTAATTGCCCTTTATCTACAACCCCGAACCCTTTTTGCACTGTAACTTTTGGCCAGCTGACCCCTGCTTGTCGAATGCTGTCGGCGATTCACCGAAAGGGCTTTCCCATCACCGACTTGCTAGAATCTTGATCCAATCCTTCAGGCGAACCCGATTTGGCTCGCCAAAGTTATTCGGCGACTCACTGAGTTTATCGGCGAGTTTGTCTGCACCTGTGTTTTTCTGTGCTTGGACTAAAAGGTTTTAACTTTTTCCCAATGTTTTGCAGATATGGTATGAACAAATATAGACATGTAACCTTCGAAAAGACCACAAGGTATTATGATAAATGAAGGGGGTTCAAATCCTTCAAAGAAAGAAAGGCATGAGCCTCCACCGGGTGATAAAGGCAAGGGAAAGAAGACCATTTCTAACAGGGTGACTACTAGCTCCCAGGCTGATTTATATGAGCCTGAGGATGAGAAACATCTGTAGTCCCGGCAGAATGAGATCAGGGCTAGATCTAACCCTACTTCAGCCAGAGCCCCTCCAGCTCCCACACCAGCAGAATCAGTACCAGCACAGGAACCTCCTGTGGCCCTTATGCCACCAGTTTCCCCTCCACCGAGGCTTCTCAACAGATTCAAAGGCGATGGTTTACAAACCATCCTTGAGGAGAATTCGTTGTCTACAGAGGGACTAGAAGGCAAGTACTCCGATGTGAGGGACACCCCCCGCTACCATGGGTTTTAGCAGTTCACCAAGCCTCGAGGCCCTTACATACCTTCCTGAGTCCAGGAGTTCTATACAGATTATGGGGAGTTAGTGCGTAAGAGAGAAAAAAAAGGCGAGCGAGTTCAGACTGGTGAAGTCGGTCATTGTCATGGGCAAGGAGGTTGGTTGCAGCAGTGAGTATATTAACACTGTATTGGATAGACCACTACACTCTTCACATCCTTACGAGGGGTTTCCTGTTGCTCATTCCGTAGATGACTTGAAGGTTTGGTTGGCTCCTCTGATTTCTAACACCACCCCGAGGTGGATATATATAAGAGTTCCCATAGAGAAGAGTGACTTGAGTATTGCTGCTCGGTTCTGGTTTGGCTTCATTAGCAGCACCATAATGCCATCCCAGAACGAGTCTATTATGCACCATTCTAAGGAAACCTGCCTTAGAGTTATCATGCCCCGGAGGAGGATCGACCTAGGACTCTTTATTGAGCTGGAGATGGCCATGAGGGCCAATTAGAGGTAGACATCCTTACCTTTCCCAGTCTTGATCACAGAGTTATTCTAGTGACCTAGAATACCCCAGAATGAGTCGAGAGATTTTGAGGTGACACCATCCTCCTCCACTGACATCCGGCGCATTGAGGAAAAATATACTAGAGAGGAGGCTGACAGGAGGAGGGCAGCTCCAGTGGACACATCCCCAGAGGTGGATATAGTTTTGATACCTCCAGAGGCATTTTTGCCTACTCCGGCCTCCAGGCCTTCAGGTACTTCTGCTCCTACTTCTTCTTCACATGCTCCAGGCTCATCCACCTCTTCCCAGCAGACCAAGATTACTAAGGCAATGATCCTGAAGATGGGGAATCTATCCCATTTAGCTGACGTGAGGGCTACCAAACTTGAGAGAGACGTCCCTTGGATGATTGAGGCTGCTATCCTAGCTGTAATGACCCCCCTGCAGACTGCTATTGACACTCTCAATAGGAGAGTTGAAGCTTGTGAGAGCCAGCAGGGGAAGATCTTTGAGGTTTCAGCTTTGAAAGCCAACGTAGCAGACTTGAGGAAGGACGTAGACTATCTGAAGTCTACCGACTTCACTTCATTATTGGAGGCTACAGATGATTTGGACGCTCCTCAGACTTTAGAGATTCCTCCGGCTACCACCGAAGATGTACCCAGGGATGAGGCAATAGTTGATGAGTCTGATACTGAGACCGACGAAGAGCAGCCAGAGATATGGTAGGAGAGAATATATGGAGATTTGCCGAATCTTGAGGAGTCGATTATGCAGTCATGATTCAGACATCACTGATCGAGACATCTATGGCAGCTCCTAGTAGATCTGGTACTGCTACTATTCCTTCTGAGGTGACTACGGGCACTGATGCCCAAGTCCAGACTAATGCACCGGGCACTGATGCCCAGACAGATAGAGCGACTGTTTAGACAGGATCCCTTTTTTACCTCCCTCTCTGTCTTTCTTTATTTTGACTTGTGGATATTATATTTTTGTGTGCATTTGAGAACAATGACTTTATTTGTGGTCGGGGGTAAGGCTCACCTTTCTTTTATGGTTGATGTTTTGTGTATATGTTTGGGGTTTTTTTAGCTTAAATTGTGTTTTACACTTCTTTTTGTGGATGCTTGAGCTTGTGGCTCCTTGTTTTAATTGTAAATGATTTTTTACCCTTCCGAAATATTTTTGCCACCTCTTTTTTGTGTTGAATGGGGCTGTTCTTTTGATAATTTCAGTATCGGTTTTGATCAATACCATGACTTGAATAGTGCTTATAATCAAACAAACATGAATGTGCGGCTACGCTGAGGCAAAATGAAGTTGCATAGACAATATGTGAACTCTTTGCAGCTCGTTGTGACTAGCCAAGTATCGAATTGAGTCTCTTGTGATGAACATTGCACACTAGCGAAAGTGTAGAATCTTGTCTGACTTTGGTGTCTGTGCCTTGAGTGATAAGGTTACCATGAACCATGCATGATAACACCTAGAATTTTCCGCGTTGGTCCGATCGATTAAGTGAAGAAATCTCTTGATATGATCTTATACAACTTTGAAGAGTGTGAACCAATTTGACATTATACCTCTTTTTGTGGCCTACCGTGTGAGTGTGTGAACCTCTTTTTAAAACCCCTTGATCCTTACCCTTTTCTTGGAAGAAACTTTATGAAAACATAACCTTTATTGATCCATTACCCATAATCCTCATGATTTGTGGCCTGTTGAATAGCCAACTTAGACCAAAAGCCTATGTTGGGGGTGTGGTGAAAAGTAAAGGCAAGTCAAGAAAATGCAAAGAAGTCCCTTTTGCCCATGTTTTGAGAAAAATGGAACCCCTCCATATATAAAAAGAGAGAAAAAGAAGAAAAGAATGAAAAAGAAAAAGAAAGAAAATGGGGTTTCCAACAGACCAAAGTGAATAATAGGATGACTTGTGAGCACGAATGAAACTAATGAGGAAAAGGAAAGGAAGTGATGTTAGCTCCACATTTCATGAGGATAAAAGTCCCTAAGCCTAAATGACTATATCTTTGCACTAAGCCCCATTACAACCCTTGAAAAGACCTTTTTGATCTTGAGTGAGTTGAAGTTAATGTCAATTGGGTAATACGGACAAACCTATGGTTGAAATAATGCATTGTGTTCATCTTTGTGAGTGTGAGTGTTGCATTTGATTCTGGAACTTTAAATAGTTGACCATTTTGTGTGAAAATGGAATCATTCTTTGTGTGAGGGCATTTGAACACGTTTCTTGAACTTGAACTTGCATTTGAAGCAAGTATTGTGAGCTTGAGAATCTTTGATAATGGTGAGTCACAACTTGAGTCTTTGAGTATACAACTGATCCTTGCATGAGAAAGTTGAGTCTTGTTGTGTGCATTCATGATTGAGTCTTGTGTAGCACTGTTTGAGACATCCTTTTTGAACTGTTGAACTTGAGTTTTACTTGAGGACAAGCAAAAGTTTAAGTTGGGATGTTGATAAGGCCATAATTTAGACTTATTTAGGGCTTTATTTTAATAGATTTAGTATCCTCGAATGCATATTTTATCTCAATAACTGATGTAAATCCTTCAGTTTTAGGTATTTGGATTTAGAGACAAAGCAGGGACACTATTGGGAAAAATGGAACAAGGAAGCTGAAAGAACGGAGAAAAGACGGCCTTCTGTTTTTGGCTTGCTCGAGAGAGAGGTTTTAAAACTAAACTTATTGATTGATGGTCTATGGGTATTGGGTTAACTTGGGTTCAGCTCGAGAGAGGGAATCCTAAACCCAATCCCACACATTCAGCTCAATAGTGTGAATGGACTAGGGTTTGGGTTGTTCTTATTTTGCATGCTTGTTGATGTTTGAGAGAAATCAACTTTATTCGGGGTAAATTATTCGAGAGAAAGTTTATCCCCTCTATAGCCTAGCTTACTCACTAATATTAAGCTATTTTCTAATAGTTGCAATTACCCATTTCCCTATATTAGCCTATAATTAAATCACATCTCAAGAACACGTCTCATTATTGATATTTCATGTTCTTCACCACTGTTTGTAGTTGATAATTTCAAACCAAAACCCCCCATTTGACATTCGTGTCACTCCTTGGTTTAAATAATGTGTTTATGCAATAATTTTTATTCCTATGTTTGATTCGACCATATTTGTACTTCCCAATTGACTCTCAAACATGTACCGCTCCCTGTGGGATTCGACCCCAACTCATTTAGTTGGGTTATATATTGATAATCGATTGTTGATGCCTAGAATTGGATGAAGTATCTTTGGAACGTCATTAATCAAAATGGCACCGCTGCCGGGGAGTGGTATTGTTTGAGATTCTTTTGGTGAAGTTGAATTTTATTCGTTTTAGTCATAGTTGAATCTACTTACTTTTAGTTTGGGTTTTTGTGTTGCTGTTTGAAACAGAGAAAATGAATGTCACCGGAAATAATGGTAGCCAAGTGGGCCACCAAGATGACATCGGCAATCTCAATGTTGTAAATGAGCCGAATGTCAATGACCCTAATCTTGTTGGTGGAGTTGGTACTATTCTCTTGCCTCCGGCTGAAGGGAACATTGTGTTCTACATTACAAACACCATGTTGCATCTCTTGCAATTGAAAGGTTTGTTTGGTGGGTTGGCTCATGAGAATCGCCATGAGCATATAAGGAACTGTGTTGATGTTTGCTGGCCGTTCTCCTTCAAGAACATATCCCAAGAGTCGGTTCGGTTGAGGTTGTTCCAATCTTCCTTAATGGGAGAAGCATGTAAGTGGTTGGTTGAATTGCCAACATACTCCATCACTTCGTGGGAAGAGCTTGTCACCACATTTCAAGGGTGATTTTTCTCTCCTTCGAAGATGATGAATTTTAGGGAAAGCATCCCAGGCTTCAAGCGTTTGGAGGGTGAGCCAATCCATGAGACTTGGCTAAGATTTAAGAATTCGGTGCTGCAATGCCCAACTCATGGTTTGTCCGACAGCGTGTTGCTGCAATACTTTTACCGAAGCCTTTATTAGGCGAACAAGGGAGTAGCTTATCAACTTTCTCCGGGAAGTTTGATGCAACAACCTTACATTATAGAAGCCCAACTCTTGGATGGTAGGACCAAAATTAACCGAGAATGGTACACCCACGAAGATCAGGTCTACCCTCTCACTTTTAAATTGATAAAGGAGCAGCTTGAGAAATATCACTTCTAAAAACTTATATATGTTTTTGGTGACGGGTAAAATAACATAGTATAAGACTAGACTAATTAGGAAAAGACCCAAAAGCCCCTAACAATTTAATTGACGACGGGGACGACCTACGGATCATTCTTCAACTGATGATCCATTCCGTTCGACCATCGTTTGGCATTCGAGACCATAATTTGAGCCCTTGGTCGCCGGACCTCATCCACAGACCGTGGGTCCAACGATGCTCCGTCGATCCTAGATGAGGATCTAGACCCTCTTTTTGGAAAAATCCAACTTCCAACAACGGACACCTACTAGGGTCTGTGGGTCGTTCCATGGGCCGTGGATAGCTCCATAGGAACTGGCACCAGATTTCTTAAAAGCTAAAAAATTTACCCTTCCTTGAAACCGAGGTGTTACATTATCTCCCCTTGAATCATTCGTCCTCGAATGAGATTCAAGACATCACGAGGAAGGTAGAAACTAAATCAAACAAACCAACAGGCAAGCAATTTCATAAAAGCACAAATCCAAGGAGGAAAAATCAAATCCAAGCTAGAGCATGTCCAAACTATCATATCATGAAATCTATATGCACCTTATACTCCAATGCACATAAACATGTACAAATCAATCAAGTTGAGTCATTTTTATCAAAATTTAAGCTTTTTCATGAACATGCATAAATGATAAAATCATGGAAATATCTAATACACATGACACCAAAACAGTGAACCATGAAGAACTCAAGACCTCAATAAAGAGTAGGGGTAGAAGGAAAGAGATGAGAAAATCGAGACATCATGTCGGCCTCGGCCTCCCAAGTAGCACCCTCAAGTAATTTATTCATCCACAAAACTTTCACTGAAGAAGTTTCTTTATTCCTCAACTTCTTGACATGCTGATCTAAAATCTCAACCGGGACCTCCTCATAAGAAAGGTTCTCCTTAACTCCCAAATCTTCTAAGGGAACTATGGATGTCAGATCACCAACACATTTCTTCAACATGGAGACATTAAAAACTTGATGAACGATACCAATTCATTAGGAAATTCAAGTTCATAAACAACCTTACCAGTGTGCCTCAAAATTTATATGGGCCCACATAACGGGGACTAAGCTTCCCCTTCTTACCAAACCTCATTACGCCCTTCATGGGTGAGATTTTCAAGTAAACCCGATCATGAACATCAAACTAAAGATCTGTCCTGCTCAAATCGGAATATGACTTTTTCCAACTTTGAGTCGTTTTCAACCTTTCTCTAATAATTTGTACTTTTTACATACCTCATGTACAGACTCGGGCCTTATTAGGGAAACTTCACCAAACTCAAACCATCCTATAGGAGATATACACCTCCTACCATACAGAGCCTCAAATGGAGCAATATCAATACTTTAGTGATAACTATTGTTATAGGGAAACTTGATCAATGGAAAATGGTCATCCCAATTACCCTTGAAATCTATCACACAAGCTTTCAACATATCTTCCAAAGTTTGGATAGTACGCTCCTCTTGCCCATCTGTTTATGGATGAAAGGCCATGCTAAGCTTAACACGAGTACCAAGACCCTTTTGAAAAGATCTCTAAAATTGAGAAGTTAATTGGGTACAACGATCGGAAATCATGGACAAAGGCACTCCATGAAACTTTACCATTTCTCCCAAGTACAACTTAGCATAATCCTCCGCCAAAGATGGGAATGAAATAGGCTGGTTTCGTCATTAGATCTACTATAACCCAAATCGCTTAATGTTGTGGCTTAGTGCGAGGCAAACAAGCAATGAAGTCCATATTCACATCTTCCCACTTGCATATAGGACTGCTAATATATTGGGACAAACCTCTCGATTTCTAATGCTCAACTTTCACTTGATGACGATTAGGACACTTAGCCAGAAATCCCGCAATATCCTTTTTTATCCCATTCCACCAAATATCTCCCGCAAATTACGGTACATCTTGGTGGCTCCCGGTTGAATGGAATACCGAGAACTATCGGCTTCTGACAAGATGTTCTCCCTCAAGCCATCTATTATGGGAACACACAAACAAACTTGATATCTAAGTATCCCCATATCCCTCTTTGGAGAAAGCCTCAACGGACTTTTTAAGCACCGCTTTCTTTAATTCGGCCAAAGTCAGATCAAGACCTTGCTTGACTTTCACATCAGCCACAAATGACGATTATGAACCATTGCGAACCATAACACCACCCTCTGTAGAGTCCACTAACTGAACACCAAACTGAGCCAATCTATGAACATCTAGGACTAACTCAATTTTATCATCTAAATATGAGCAACACTTCCCATAGATAACCGACTAAGAGAATTTGCCACCACATTTGCCTTACCGGGGTGATAGAGAACACTCATATCATAATCTTTCAATAACTCAAGCTACCTTCTTTGGCAAAGATTTTGATCTTTTTGATTAAAAACGTATTGGAAATTCTTATGGCCAGTAAAAATATCTACATAAACACCATAAAAATAGTGCCTCCAAATTTTTAAGGGAAACACAAACACCACTAGTTCAAGGTCATCGGTGGGATAATTCTTCTCATGAATCTTAAGTTGCCTTGAAGTGTAGGCAATAACTTTCCCATTTTTTATAAGGACACATCCTAGCCCAATTCTCGAGGCATCATAATAAAAAACAAAACCATCAGTCCCTTTTAGTAAGGTCAAAATAAGAATGGAAGTAAGTCTATCCTTCATGCTTTGGACCATAAGATCTTAGCCTTCTTTTTAGTTAATGTTGTCAATGGAAAGGCAATCAACGAAAACCCCTTCAACAAACCTTCTGTAGTAACTAGCCAACTCTTAACCACATATGTCTTCTTAGGATCTACTTCAATACTCTTACTTCAGAAAATATAACCAAGCAAAGCTACGGACCTTAGCCAAAACCTACATTTGCTAAACTTTGCAAAGAGTTGTCAGTCCTTGAAAATTTACAACACAATTCTCAAATGATTGACGTTATCATCCTCACTTCTCGAATAAATAAATATATCATCAATGGACACAATCACGAACATGTCAAGGTATTGTCTAAACACCTTATTCATCAAATCCATAAATGTCACCTGAGCATTAGTCAACCCAAATGACATCACCAAAAACTCATAATGACCATACCGAGTCCAGAAAGTCGTCTTCGAAATGTGTCACAACCCAGGGTTACCCCTAAGATGTGACACGGCGTATTCAACCCCTAAGGGTTCTCAAACAAGTCCATTAGCATATCATAACATAAGCATAGAACATAAAGAGTAAAAAAGAATTTCAAGTAAAAAAAATTCATAAAGGAAAGCGGAAGTCTAGACTTGTCTCAATATAGCCATATATTGCAAAACTTGAATCAAATATGGACACACCCAGTACAACATAGTTGGGAAAGGAAATACAAGAAATGAAACTACTAAGTGAAAATATATATCATCGAATCATGAGGACTCACCAACAAGATAGGAAAAATGAGAAAATCCAAGCTTTAACTACAATGAGGACCACCTTGAGAACCGAACCCTACACTTGGGGAAAATGTAGGAAAAAATGGGTTAGTACAAAAATGCACTAAGTATGATAGCCATGAATAAAAACATTGAAAACATGCAAAAAATGGACATTTCATTTGAATGCATGCAATTTACTAAATTAAAACATCATTTTGAAGATAGTGGAAAAGCATAAGTCATAAACATATTCATTTCATAGAATATCATAACATAGGAGGAATGCTTCATAACTACCCTCAAGGCATACTTGTGCAATGCATGAATAAGATCCCATAATATCATCCATATTAAGTAAAGCTTCTTGAGTTGCCATAGTTCATAATTCTCATTGATGTTCATATTGTTGTCATAGTGGCAATAAGCCTTAACCGACATATACCATGTGAGCTTAACATGGAATCCGGTGTTATCCACACCGAAAAGGGTTGTCCTACTTGCCTAAGGTAAGACAGTCATTTGTTAGCTTAAGGTGGATCCACTAGTTAAATATTCTACGGGGGCACGTAGTTTATGGGATAAGGAGATTGTTACTATAAACCCGACCTTTCTCACGGGCGAGCTTCCATCTCATAGTCAATATCCACTCGATGCTAAGCATTTATTCCACGGAGTACTTATTAAGTCATAGCTTCTTTAATTAGGATAGCTCAATAGATCATGCGTGAGAATAACTTTTCACCATGCATGTCGACATATAACATTGGATTCAATTAGGTGAGAAAGCCTTTCAACCTAGAATCTTCATTTTGTGAGAAAACCTTTCACATCATGTTCATTATGTGTTCATGATAATAGTCTTTCAATCAACACAAAAACATTATCATAATAATAGACACTTCACTCTCAAAGTGTTCTTAAAGCATATACATAACCTTCATAAAACATGAATATTATCATATATTGACCTTTAAAAGGTCAAAGCTCATATCAAATCAAAACATATAGAATTACTACATTAGACATGGATAATAACAAAATTCAAATAACTCAATTACTACAAGAATAATCTCATAATATCCTTCTTCCATCAATTCACCCACATCACAAGGTCATAAATTGGGAATAAGAGGATTTCATGGATTCTTGGAGATTTCAACATAAAAATCATAATAAATCATCAATTCAATCATAATATAAATTAATTAAATTGTTAGAATTGTTTTTGAAAGGAATCCATGACTTGGAGTCAAACCCTAGCTTTTGGGGAATTACTAGTTTTGAAATTGAATTTGGAGGGACTCCATGGTTAAAGACTATCCATGGATGAAGGACTACCATACCTTAGCTATGAATCTCCAAAGAATTTGAGTAGAAAACCTTGCTCCTTCCTTCTTCTTTTTCCTTGAAGTTTTAGAGATAGAATTTTTGGAGAGGATGAGTGATGAGTCCACGATTTGGACTCATTTAGGGATATATATTGATGAAATTAGTGTCCTCAAATGCATGTTTTATCCCAATATGTGATGAAAATCTTTAAGTTTCAGGTAATTGAAGTTTGAGGCAAAGCATGGACACTACTTAGCAAAAAGGAGCTAAAAGAAGCCGAAAGAACGAAGAAACAAAGATCTTTGAATCACCGAACACATTAGGCGAATCGCCAACAAATTGCATATTCGCCTTTTGTTCCAGTGTGTAGAGCCCTGAAGGAAGGGAGAAAATCGGCATCCCATACTACTACCTTAGATAAGTGTTCCCCAAGATTACCTTAGATAAGGACATTTTCTTTATAACATAACATCAATAGACCAACATTCTTTAAGAAACCATTTAGGAGACCTTCAAGCACATAAGGGGACTTTCACATAATAGTCGTTAGACTTAGGGAACTCACTTTAGTATCTTCTA
>JAJOOO010029036.1:0-23563 GCA_029582685.1 Solanum piurae
TTTTGGAAGAACTTTGAATCATTTGAATTGAGCTCCTTGATTGAAAAAGGAATCAAAGATGAAGAGTACCCATACCTTAATCATCAAGAACCAAATGAAATTGAAGAAGAAATCAATAGCCACCATCAACCCTAGCTCCATCTTCCAAGCCCTAACTCTCACTCTTACTCTCACTCTTTAAAATGGGACAAAAATGATCCAAACATCAGTCTAACACCTCAATATAACCCAAAGAAAATATTAGGGAAAAGACCAAAATACCCTTAAAATTTTCGGACTAAACTGCCCTGTGCGACTGTGCCAACAGCCCAACTTCCAAAGGGCATAACTCACTCATACGAACTCGGAATCAAGCAAACTCAGTGGCGTTGGAAAGATCATTCCAAGGGCTTTCCATACATAACTGGAAATTCACCTAAATCTTTCTGATCTAGGAGTTACGACTGCTCAAAGTTGACCGAAAACTCACCTTTTTTCCATACTTGGCCAAATTTTCCAGATTTTTGAATTCTTTCCAAAAATGACTATTTCCAATTCAACTCTTCTTGGAACTCAATGTGCTACATATAGGGACCTTAACACTCAAGAAATTTTTATTCCTCCGTAAAATCTCACTCCACATGAAGGACAGCTCGAGTCTTAGTTCGAAAAATTCTCTGGGGTGTTACAGAAGGGTAGTCTTACTTATGAAGAGGTGACAGTTAAAATTCTTGACCGTCAAGTTCGTAGGTTTAGAAATAAAGAAGTAGCTTCAGTGAAGGTTTTGTGGATAAGTGAGTCCTTAGAGGGAGATACTTGGGAAGCAGAAGCAGCCATGAAGGCCAAGTATCCTCACCTCTTTAATTCCGATTCCGTCTCAGATTCAAGTAATAGTTCCTCTCCAGTCTCTTAGTTTACTCTTGCGTAAATTCAGTCTAAATATATATTTCCTTCAGTTGTTCTTGTATTTCACCATAGTTGCATGTTCTTGGAACTTAGTTCACTTAGATATCAGTTTCTAGTACTTACTGGTAGGGATTGCAGCTTCTTCCCTCCCTACTCATCTTGTTTATAATTCATTCGACACTACAACAAAAGATGTTTTAGTGGCAATAAGTGAATTACTACTAATACATTATATAAAATATACTATTCCCGACATTTTAACGTAGTATCTTGAAATTTCCCAACCTATTCCAGATTTGAACAAAATCGAAGTCTTTGAGGTGTAGGAAAATCTGGTAACAATCAGGGAAGTTAATTATGATTTTGATTACATGAGTAGTTAGATAACTCATTAAAGAAACCATATAAATTTACAGAATTGAATTCGGGCGAGTAGAACTCCCGAAATAGATCTTAGCCTAAAGGGTATTTTTTTAGCATCGTGGGTTAGAGATGTGTTGTGAAATGAAGGTCTTGGAATTTTTAAAATAGCTCAGTGGTTCGTGCAACCCACCTTGGCGCTGCTTTTTGCTGCTCTGGCGGGGCCGCTACAATGGGGTGAGGGCAGCGGTTGTAGGCCAGATGCGACTTAAGGTCGTTAATAAACCCCTAAATGACATTATTTGGCACTTTTCTATTTTATAGCTAAGGAACGAACCCCAGGACTCTCCTACTCGTTTTTCACCATTTTTTAGGCTAAAGGTAAGCTTTTCATTCCCCGAATCTATTTTTCGATCCGTAGAACGCAAAAGAACGGGTAAATATTGATGGGAGAGGGCTTTGATATAGATTCTATTGTGGAAATACCCATAAATTGGATACTTGGTATCATGTGTATGAACTAAGGTTCATAGAATTGTTAGTAATTCGGATAATTAGTGATTATTTATTGATTCCCGTATTATATTGATTGTCTGTACACCAAGAATAAGCGGAACGAATCCGGAGAGGGAAGGATCAAGTTTCTTAGAGTTTCAAGCTTGTTTCGAGGTAGGTGATGGTTGTGATTCTATGACTGTGATATGTGTTTGTTCTTGCTTCATTATGATACTTGCATGTATATGAATGTTGCATTATTGATCACACTTGTTGTAAATGAGATAGTTGAATAATTATTGCCATGAAATAATGACTTAAATGTATGATCTTGAGGATATACTTGTGATTGTGATTGTGGGGTGTTGAATGGGATCTGTTGCAACGTTCCGGCATAACTAACTTGGATCGGTTCCCACGTTCTGGCATAACTAACTTGGATCGGTTGCCACATTCTGGCATAACTAACCTTGATAGGTTGCCATATTTTGGCATAAAAATGGGATCGGTTGCCACGTTCCAGCATAATTATGGGATCGGGTATCACATTCTGGTACGCTAACTATTTGGGTTTGGGTTCCATGAGAGGAACAATGATGTGATATAAAATGTGAAACTGATTGTTGTTCGAGAATGTTGATAATATTGTATATGTTGATATATATGCATGTGATTATATTATTGTCTTGACTTGTTTATGTTGAACTAGTGGGATAGTCGCGTGATCCCACCAGTACACTGTGGTTGTGTACTCATACTGCACTTGCTCTTATTTTTGTTGGGTACAAGGCATCTTCAAGCGGCTATTGACAGACCTAGCTTAGGAGATCTGTGATCGTCACTTTGAATTCAAGGGTGAGCCAATTCTTCCAGGCTACCATGGGATTCTCTTTCATCTATGTCCACCATTTCCGGACATAGACAATTGTTTTAGTTAGTTGAATAGTCCATTAGTTTGGGGTTGTATCCCTACTTGTTTAGACTTGGTTTCTTGTTAGATGTTTTGGTATATTGACTTTTAGGTTCTAGGTTATACTTCCGCATTGTTAGTTTATTATTGTTAGACTTTTGTTAGAGTTTATGGGAACTCTATTTTTTTTCTTTAATAGTTTTCTTAAATGCCTTAGTTATTTCTTTAGTTGCTTGGTTTGAGTTGTAGTAGTGGTTCTCCCACCGGAGTGTTAGTGTGGGTGCCAATCGTGACGATCTGGGTCGTGACATATTGTCCCCTTCAGGACAAATCTACATCTCAGTGGAGGGTTCCATGGTCCACTTTTGGGTTCTTGATAAGCCTTGTTAACCCCTTATCTAACCTTTCTCTAATCCGAGGTGTTATAGGGTATTACTTGAAATTGCTTAATTTCATGTTACCTATTGTTGCTTTCATGCAATGTATAATTTCTTTACTGTTTGTGATGGGTGGCTTAAACTCCTACATCTAGGGGTGTTACGATGGGGTTGGGAGTTGATTTAATGTAGTTGTATTGGGTTCTGCTTAGTATTGTTGCTATTTGTACATTGATTTGTGCTAATTATCATGGGGTTAACTTATAGGTTAAGTTTGCACACTTTATTCCTATTTCTGATCTCCGATTGATACTCAAAAGAGATTTATTTGTGTGGTGATTAGTTAAATACTTGCAATTAAGATTTGATGTGTCTAATTTTCTTGAAAATAGAGATTATGGATGGGATCTTTTTGCCCTATTTCTACATCGAAAGAGAGAATTATGTAAGGTTATGGATTGTTTATTTTTGCACAAAGATGAGACAAAAATAGATTAATGAAATGATGTTGTGAGATTGAAAAAAAACTAATGTCATTAAAGATGACCCAACCTATCCCTGAATGTTCATCACTATAGAGCAATGCATTAGCCACTACATGATATAAATTTCTAATCCCCGTACCCTTAAATTTTTTTGTTACCGATTTGAACTGCTGAAATTTTTGTTTGATTGTGACTATTGATAACCAAACTCTTTTCACAAAATTTGGTATAATCATCAACTCATTTATTCTCATTACTCCAAATTAATGAATTTGCATTCCATATGTCATTATATAATTCTTTGCGCTATATAATTCTCAGTGAGATTCGACTATGACTCATAGTTTGGTATTTTTATTGGCGACGCCCGCTTAGTATTTGGGTTGGTCTGCGAGTGGTGTTTGAGCATTATCAATAATGGTGTGACTGCCGGGGATGATGGCTGAGAATTCCATATGATAAATTAATTTGTAAATTTGTTTAGTTGTAGTGAAAATTTTAGTAGGTGTTGTTGTTTGTTAATTTGCAGGTCTACAACATAAGAGACCAAGGTAGTGACAATGTAAGTCACTATGATCAAAACAACAACATAGGTTATTTGAATGATATGCACATGAACGTCATTCAAGCCACGAGAGCCATCTGATTACCTCCCACGACTAGGAGGGCAGTTATTCATGTAACCAGAATAATAATCATACAATTGCTCAAAGTAAGAGGAATGTTTGGGGGTTTAGTTCATAAAGACTTCCATGAACAACTTACAAATTTTATGGATGTTTGTGGGTCGTTTGTGTTATTAAACATCTCACAATAGTCTATAAGGTTGATTTTCTTCCCGTTCTCTTTGACGGATGAAGTTATTAGGTGGTTGGCAGAATTGCCAAATGTTTCTAGCACTTCTTGGGAGGAGTTGACTAAAGCCTTCTTAGAGAGATTCTTTCCCCCCTCAAAGATGGTTAGACTTAGAAACAAAATCCAAAATTTCAAAAGAATTGGAGGTGAACCTCTATATGTGACATGGTTACGATTTTAGAAATTAATCTTACAATATCCAACGCATGATGTTCCAGACCATTTATTAATCCAATACTTCTATTGTAGCATCAATTCAATCAACAAAGGTGTGACTGATCAACTTTCTCAAGGCGGGATTATACGACAACCATATGATGTAGCATCATTGTTGGTTGATGACATAAGAGAACTGAACCAAGAATGGCATACTAGAGAGGATCGGGTGTCTACTTTGCAACTACACATGCGTAAGGAACAATTTGAGAAAAAGCATGAGCGAGAAGAGAACATGGCTAAAATGATGACTCGAATTGATTTGTTATCCAAGCATGTCGTGGGTCGTTGATTGAAATTGTTGAATGTGGTTGGAACAAGTAATTGTAAGGGCCAAGAGGATACCAAGTTTAACACACTATACAATGAAAAAATTCAATATTTCGGAAAGCAAATGGAGGGATCTCGTGAAAACTATCAAAGACAAGGTGGGAATGAAGGTTGGAACAAGGAAAGATATAGTAGTTGGAAAGATTGGAGAGGTTGAAATTTTAGATATAGGAAGGTTGAAAAGGATAGATATATTTCTCCCCATAATCGTACACGACCAAAGGACCCAACTAGTCCGAAAGCAAACTGAACCTAGGAAATGCATACAAGAATCTTTAACAAGGTTGAAGGTTCCGACAATGTGTTGAAAGAATTGAAAAATGACTTCACCTCCTTATCTCAAATTGGTGTCTATCGAAAAAATGGAGACTCAAATTTGTCAAATCTCCACTCATCTCAATCAAAGGAAGAAGGGAACATTGCCTAGGGATACTATCCCAAATCCCCAAAATGAATGTTTAGTAATTAAGAACTATGATCTACAACGACATTACAAAAGGCACTTCTTGGGAGGTAGCCCAAATTTTTAATTTTAATTTATAACTTTCAAGAAAGTGTGTAGTAAGTGCAGGTTGAAAGGAAGAGTCAAAGTGTTCTGAAGGACACCGCATGCGATGACAAAACAATCATGTTGATCCACTGAAAGAAATTATGCGTATTCATTCTTGTCCTCCTTTTGAGCTGGAAAAGGTAAAAAAATGTATTGTAAACTTAGGTGATCTAAGGTCCAAATTGTGATCCATAGAAGTACACTATGCAGATTCCATCAAGTTCGCTGAATCGGCCTTGAGGTTTTGTATCCATTTAGGCCTTTTCAGCAAGCTTTTGCTCCATTCAGCGATTCACCAAACTAACTCGATGACGTTAGTCTTGACCGCATAACCTTCCTATTATAAAAATGCCAAGGGTCTTTTCATTTTCAAAAAGAAACTCTTCCTATTTTTGTGCTCTTCTTCTTCCCTAAGCTGCAAATATCAACTTGTAGTGAGAAAGTGCCTCTTTTGTGAGGTTTCGTTATTCAGAGTTCTTTGTTTTACATGATTTTTTTACCCCAATCCTAGTCTCCCTCATATTTCTTGTATTTTCTTATACTTAAGGTTGGTGTTTGATTTATATCTCGTTATTTACGCTTAATATTGTGTTTTTCTATATAGGTTTAAGGACATTTGAAGTACAATGTTAGTTTATTTCATTGGGTAGTGTTGCATTGTTTGTATGGAACTGTGCCCATTAATTATATAGTTCAACTTTTGCCTAAAATTGTAAAAAATGATATATTGGTTTATGGTTTAAATTGAGTCTTGATATTTGGTAGGTCTTTGTTGAATTTTGTGTGGGAGAAGTCTAATTAGCGTAGTTTTGACAAACTTGCATAATTTTCCCAAAGATAGTTGGAGTGATGAGTTTCTTATGGGCATATCGTCAATTGGAGAAATAATTTTTGATACCTTTGAAAATCGGAGTACCCATGGGTAGAAAAGCATGTGGGAAGGTTGTAAAGTTGATTGGAAACTTTGTATTGTTGTGTATTATGGTTAGAATAAAAAAAACATGCACTGGGGTGAATAGTGTTTGTTTGGCGAGCTTGTCTTATCTTTCCAACAATGTTAGGTGAATCATCGCGTATGAACTAGATCACCTTCTTTGTTTGAATATGTGACATAGGTACTATTCCATTCTATGGGCTTGTCTTAATCTTCCTAAACGTACTCAGTGTATCGTCAAAGGGGAGTGAACATCGCCTTTCATGCCTGTTCTTTTTAATTTTCCACTATAATTCTCGGCAAACTTGTCTTAGTCCACCGTAACCAACTCGGCTCATCGCCGAGTTTGAGTTGATTGTGCCAAATATGCCAGAATTTTGTGAAATTGTACACTGTCCATTTCACTAAGCTCACCTAAGCTCGCAAAACCTATTAGGCAGACCGCATTCCCATTAGACGAGCCTTAGAATTTTATTGAACTATGCTTTCCTTTGATTTTTATTTCAACTAAACTTCATCGATTCAATGTTTTAATGAATGTGTTTTGAGATTTATGGATGAAACTAATGGAATGTAGGTGGTCACTTAAGATACAGAGTCAAACATGGAATCATCTCATTCTCCTTCTTCTTTGAAAAGTCACAGGTGCATAATTATCAACGAGTCATCTGAGGCTCCTCGCCCACAACCAACCACTCTGCGCTCTTCACTACGTGTGAGTGAACAACCTAGAAAGGTGGTTTCAAGAAAGATAACGGACCTCAAGTACAAATTGGTGCAGCCCTCCTCTATTGAAGCACCACTTTCAAGAGTTCTCCCGATAATTTCTCCAAAGGCCCTCAATAGGCTCATGGTTACTAGAGATAACTCTCAACAGACAATGTCATGAGTTACTACCCTACAATCGTAGATGCAATTTCATTCACAAATTGAGGGATTCACAAAGCTCGTAATCCATATGTCCCATCTTGGATGTGAGAATTTTACACGGCCTATGCATATGCCTTAGCAAATAAGAGGAAGGGTATAGTTTGGAAGCCCTTGGATGAAGTTGAGGTGCTTGGAAAGAAGGTAGAATGCCCCACGGGTATGTATTCCATCATATCAATATATGCACCATGACCTTGAAACTATAAAAGGTTGGTTGGCATAACTTATATCCAATATTTCTCCACCTTTGATGGCTAAATGTGCAAGAATAGAGAAGAAGAATTTGTATTTTGGGGTTCGGTACTGGTCAGATGCATTAACCCTAATATCATGCCTTCGCATAATTAATCGATCCTTCGGCAACCCAAGAAGGTGTAAGTTTGTACAGTCATTGACATGGGACAAATTAATATTGAGTCGATTATTGTGAAAGAGATATTCTTGAGGGCAAGACAAGAATAAAGGCCACTTCTTTTTCCTGTCTTGATCACACAACTGTGTGAAGATGCTGGAATTCCCTTTCGGGGGAAGGCTTATGTACAGATTACCCCAACCTCCTCCAATGACATCTTGAGGATTGAGACTGATTATCTATGAGACAACGCATCTTAGAGAAAGCCACCACCACCAGACACTACGCCTGTGGTTGATCCTGCTAGAATTTTTTTAGGAAACTTCATCCGCTCCTTCTGTGGAGAAGTCTTGTATACCCCATCCTTCTTATATACCTTCCGTTTCAACTACTCTGATAGCACCTTCCCCCACTTTTATCACCCATACCTCTATGACCCATGCAATGATTTATCAAACTGGCAATCTATGCCGGTCTGCGGATGTGAGGGTTGAGGCTGATTTTCCCAATATGCTAGAGAGGGATATTGACAGAGATTTAGCTCCACTAATATTTAGGTTGACTTAGTGTGGGTCTTCTATTGAGTCCCATGGTTTGAGGTTGAATAACCTCACTATTATGTTAGAAGCTTGAGAGAAGGTTGAGGGTAGTGTGACTCTACTATATGATATGAGGGGTGAGATTGGCACCTTGAGGATTGATGTAGACAAGATGTGGTCTATAGACATGTTAGTGCTTTTGGGTGAGGTTCCCCTACTTGATGTGCTTGTTTCATTACCCCCGGCTATGGCTAGAAGAGAGCCTTCTTAGAGTGTGCATTTGAGTAGGGATGTTAAGAGAATTGGTGATGTAACTATTGAATAATATGACAGAGAATATAATAGGGACAAAAATTATTCGAATGAGCATACATATGGTGAGGATCTAAGAAAAAAAAGGTCTGAGTAGAAAGTTGCTTTGACATTAACTAAGTTTCAGGACATAGAGTATATTATGGTCAACACGACATTTGAGAGATCCCTTAAGGATACCTACGTTGTTAGCACCTGTGGAGTAACTTCAAACTCAATCATTCCTCCTAGTTCTATGCCAGGCACTGATGCCTCAGTTGAGCCTACAATGCCTCCTCTAGTGATCATAATATGGAGCATTATGGCCAAGGATGATGCCACTCCTCTAGAGACTCATGATGAGATCACTCCACATGCATAGCATGTCAGGGGGTATTTTTACCTTTCCTCTCGTATTCTTTTATTTTTGCATTGAGGACACTATTTTTACTATTTTGGAGGGATGAGGGCACTTGTGCCAACATTACCATTTTTATTGTATTTTGTTATTTTCAGTTTTTTGAGAGGTGAGGGTACTTGGTTTTGTTTCTATTATAGTATTTCGATTGGTTTATTCCATATTTCCTCTTGAGTTTTCCTTGATGATAATTGGAGGATAAATTGCATTCAATATTGATGTTTGTGATAGTACTCATGATGAGCATGGTGTCTAGTGTTTACTTTGCTAGAAAAAATTGATGTGGTTGCATATTTTAGCTATCTTTTTAAATATTTTGTTGACTAGCTGTATTTTTATCGCAAGTAAGCTTTTGATCTTTTCGGTTTCTTCTAAATGATTGTGCTCAAAGTTCCCTGTGTAGTGAGGTTTTACTTGGAAACATACTTTAGGAATCCTAGAATTTTCCTTGTTAATCTAATATTCTACCCTTGGTTAGTGTTAGAATTGATTTTGGTTAGTAATTTTGAGAGGGAACTTAATTTTCCACATCCTTGTGCGACTACCTTGTGAGCGTGTGCATCCATTTTGTCACCATTTGATCCTCAACCATTTATTGACTACCATATTTAAGCCTCTTGAGTATAATAGTCCTAACTTCTGAACAAAATTCATTTTAAAAACATTGATTTTTTGAAGTAGCCCAAATGCTAAGTTGGTTGTATGGAAAGGAAGGATGAAGAAAAGCCAAGTAAAAGACAAAGAAAAATGAATTAAGATTCAACTATGAAATTTGTTACGAAAAAGAAGTAACCCCTCCTTAAAAAAAGGAACAAGAGATATTGTGATGAACAACATTTGAAAAAAAATGTAAAGAAAAAGAGAGTTTGGTGAAATAAAAAGAGGCTCCAAATCAGATGACTGACAAATCAAAGTTTGAGTTTTGAAATAAAAAGTGGATAAAAAGAACTTGAGAAAAGATGAAGATGATTGGATTAATGCTTTGAAAAGGTGTAATCATTGAGCAAAATTGACCCTACCTTAACCCTTAGCCCCATTTCATGCCAAAAAGACCCTTGACATCTTGCATGAACAGAGTTGTGTGATGATTGGAAAATATGGGCAAACCTATAGGATGAAGCTTTCATGTATTTCTCTTTTTGGAGAGTTTTAGTTGAAATGATCACTTACTTATTTATTGATTTGCTTTCTGAGAGAAGGGACTCATTCTTGATGTGAGGGCAGATGAATGGATTAGTTGAAACAGGGTCTTGTATTAAAAAAGAGGTTATATTGATATTGAGCTTTGTTTAATACTGGCTGGTCATCATTTGAAGCTTCTTGATCGTGATTGGGTGTATCATGTTATTAAGAGTAGTCTTGTAATTTCTCTTGCACCTAAGTACTCATTGAGAACTGTTGTACCCTCCCTTGTTGAACTAATTGTATTCTTTATTTACTTAAGGACAATCATAAGTTTAAGTTGGGTGTGTTGATGAGTGGCAATTTTTGTCCTCAATGCCTAAATTTGTCCAATTATAATGATATTTGGATGATTTTCATCTATGAAAGCTAAGGGACAAACCATGGATGAATGTGTAAAAGAAGGGCCAAAAACATGAAAAGAAGTGTAAACTCCATAGTGGTGATCGCCTAACACGAAAGGCAAATAGCACAATGGGTATGACCTCACCCAAGTTGACAGTGCAGAACAATTGAATTATTTGAGGCAGGTTGTCAAACAAAAAGAGGAACGATGACCTGCTACATGCAAAGGGCAAACAAGGTGACTATCGTCGAAGATGACAATACTTTCAGAAACATTAATGACATGAAAGGCGAAGAAAGGTGTTACTTGGCGATCAGCCGAATGTGAAAGGAATACTCGAATGAGATAGCCTACTATTGTTTAAACACATGAAGCCTAAAGCAAGGGAAAGGTGAGCAAAAGAGAAACTGGCGATTCACTGAATGTAATCGATGACTGATGTTTGCGTAATCAACGACACAACTTCCAATGAAAGTGTCTATAATCGTGCAATAGTATAATAACCCAACCAAGGGTTGGGATCGAGTCCCAAGGGAGTGGTTTCGAGAATTAATAGACAAATAAAATTTAGTTCTAACTAGTCGTAGCTAAAAACATTAACGATTAAAAATATTATAAATTAAAGGGGGCCACAAAAGTGTCAATTAATAATTTGGTGGTTTTGTCACAAGTACAGCACAAAAAGTAGAAATAACAAAGAAATCTATGAATGAGAGGGGATTCTTGGGATGTGACCGGAATACGGGTTAATCTAAATTGTTGGGTACACACTTTCAATAGAAAATTTATAGAGTAATAGTGACTAGGATAAGCTATACGTGGGAATAAATTCTCTCTCGAGCAACTTACTCCATTTCAAATGGGTTCCTCTCGGAAACCCACTTGCCGGATGAAGACCAGCCTACGGCTTACCCCACTCACTCTCTCGAGCTGAGTGATAGGATATGGGACTAGGGTTCACCCTCTCGGGCTGAACCTCATGTCGACCCACTCCTTAGGCCATCAATCTAGTAGTCTTGGTTTCGCGACCTCTCTCTCGAGCAAGACGAAAACACATAAATAAACTTGTATTTGCAAATACAAATTTGTTAAATTCATCCACAACTAATACACTAAATCACCATTAAACTACATCTAATCTATCAACAAGCAAGACCCAATAACAGTCTTAACCCATATTCGCTAAATCACACACCAAGAATTGGGTTTTTTAGCCACACATCAAGAGATAGAAATTTATACCTAAATGAGCTTGCATTCAAGTGGGTATGAAGATTTAAGTCTTGTTACATGCCAAGAATGAAGAATCCAAGAGACCCAAGTCCAAACCCTTTGAGATGAAACCCTCTTCTTCTTCAAATTTCCAAAACCCTCTCAAACTCGGAGCAAAAATAAAATGTACTAGAAATTATATTAATTGTTCTATATTAAAAATCTGATTCTAAGCTATAACTCTCAACGAGTATTTATAGTTTTAAAAAATTTGTGTTGTAGCAGATCATTCGGCGACATTAGTCCGAATTGCCGATCAACTCGGCGATTCTCCCTTTGGTGTAGTTCATCGCCGTCTTGCACTATCCTTCGGCATCATCGTGCTCTGGGTCATTGGGCGACATAGTACTACTTCGCGGAACTCCTCGATGATGCGCCGACTGCTCCCTTTTTCCACCTACTTGATCCTTTCCTTTAAGGCTCAGCACACTTGAACAAAAGGTAAAGTGAGTCCTTTTAGCGACTGGCCAAGTGGACTCGGCGATCCTCAGGCCTTCATTTTGTCGTTCTTTTCAGCCCCTTTTCGTTCCTTTTTGCGACGTAGTGTCCATGCTTTCCTTCAAACTTCAAATCCTGAAACTTAAGTGATTTCATCAGATATTGTGATAAAATAAGCATTTGAGGACACAATTTCTATTAAAATAAAACCCTAAATAAGTCCAATTTGTAGACTCATCAACACCCCTAACTTAAACTTTTGCTTGTCCACAAGCAAACTCAAGTTCAGCTTTTCAAAAGGGATGTCTAAAATCGTGCTACACTCTACTCAATCATGAACATACACAACAAGAGTCAGACTACTTATGCAAAGATAAATTGTGTACACAAAGATTCAAGTTGTGACACACCATTACCAAAGATTCTCATGCTTGCAATACCTGTTACTAATGCAAGTCCAAGCTAAACAAAAGTATCTAAATGCCCTCACACAAAGAATAATTCCATATTCACACACATAAGTTAATCAATTTAAGATCAGGAATCAGATGCAACTCTCACACTCAAAAAGAGGAACACAATGCATGTTTTCACCCATAGGTTTTCCAATCGACTTTCGGTTCGGCTCCCTCAAGATCAAAAAGGTCTTTTTAAGTCTTGTAATGGGGCTGAGTGTAAAGGTATGGTCATTTAGGGTCAGTGACTTCTTCATTCTCGTGAGATGTGGTGTTCTCCAAAACCTCCTTTTCCCTTCCCTTATCACTTTTTCTTCTAGTGCTTCTAAGTCATCCTTTTATTCACTCTCCATGTATTTCTTGGAAACCCAATTTCTTTTGTACTTTTATTCCACAACTCTTCTTTTTCATTCTTTTCTCTTTTTTTTTTTCTTTTTTTTTTTTTTTGGAGGGTTTCCATTTTTATCGCAACACCATGGGTTAAGGGAGACTTTTCTTGCACTTTTTGACTTCTCCTTTTCCTTTTCACCACACCCCCAACTTAGGATTTTTTTCTAAGTTGGCTATTCACTAAACCATAAATTAGGAGGATTATAGGAAGTAGATCAAGTAAGGTCTAGGGTTCATCAAGTTTCTTCCAAAGAAAGGTAAGGCTCAAAGGATGTTCAAAAGAGTTTCACACACTCACGGGTATGCCACAACAAGAGGTATACGTCAAATTGGCTCACACTCTTAGAAGTTGCCTTAGATCATATCAAGAGCACACCTTACTATATCAATCAGACTAACGGGGAAAATTCTAGGTTTATTCATGCATGGTTCAAAGTAAGCTTATCACACAAGGCATCGACACTTAGGTCAAACAAGACTACTCACTTTCGCTAGTGTGCAACGGTCATTACAAGAAACTCGATTTGATAAATGGCTAATCACAACGAGATGCGAAGAGTTCACATATTGTCTATGCAACTTCATTTGACGTCGTAGTAGCCGCATTCATTTTCGTTCGATTGAGAGCACTATTCAAGTCATCAATATTGATCGGAACCGAGACTTAAATTTTGCTAAAGAACATCCACTTTCAACACACGAGAGGTGGCAAAAAATTTTGGAAAATTTTAAAAATTTTCGGAAGGGTCAAAATCATTTTTGTAATTTAAAACAAAAGGGAGCCATGAGCTCAGACATCCACAAAAAGCAGTGTAAGAACAATTTTAAACAGAACAGCCCAAATATATACAAAACACGAATCACAAATAGCACACAAAAGGTGAGCCTCACCCCACCACAAATAAAAGTAATTGTCCTCAAATGCGAATAAAAGTACCCAAAACTAAAAATAAGTAAGATAAATAGGGAGGTAAAGAAGTGATCCTGGCTATGCGGTTGCTCCATCTTTCGGAGTCTCAGTAGCTGGTGTAGCAGTCTGTGTATGGGCATCAGTGTCCGGGGTCATGCTCAAGGTGTGGGCATCAACAACTGGAGCTATCTCTGAAGCATCAACATTGCTAGGTCCACTAGGAGTGACCACCTACGAATTTGCCCAATAGGCATGCACAACAGTATAGAACTCCCGGGCCCATGAAGGTACTTTATGGGTTCGTGGAATCTTTGAAATAGGCTTTCAACCCGAAGCTCATAGACTTCCCTGGCTCCGTTGCCCTTTCCCTTATCTTCCTTCCCACCAGACGTGGGCGGTGTAGTAGCCTTGCCTTAAGATATAACGGCCTCTTTATTTAACGCCATTCCTTAGCCTTCTCTTGTGCTGGTACGATTCTCTCGACAACTTTTGGTTTCGCCATAACTGCAAACCCTTAAGAAAAATGTTAGAAAACATTCGACCAGATTCACAATAAAATGGTTGCATAAAGACTTGTTGCTCAAGATGGTGGTCGTAATCGTGGACGCCGACCGCGTTGGCGATTCGCCAAACTGTTCTTTGAGATTGCCGAGTTTTACAGGCTCTGAGAGGAAATTTTTTTAGCCAAACGGCGGATCAAGTCGGGCACGCCGACCTCTTCGGAGATTTGCCGACTAGATCATTTACTCGCCAATCTGCATTCCCCAAACACTTTCCTCATTTAAACCTGCACAACCAACACACCATTATTCACCAAAACAAAAGGAAAATAATTAAATTGGTTTTGGGTTGCCTCCCAAACAACACCGTAGTTAACGTCGTGGCACGATGCAAGTCAACGCTCAAACCTCATTTTTGGGGTTGAACCTAATGCAACTAGGTGATCCCAATTGTTCATTTGGATGGAGTTGGGGCAATACATTACCCAAGAGAGTTTCAAATAGCTGGATATATCTAGAGTGAGAACTGCTCGTCTGAGTTAGCACTTTTACATTTTCTCTAATCTCCTCTAACACTCTATCTTGCTCATTTAGCTTTTGGACAATGATTAATAATGTATCCTCGATACATCTATTTTCTTTATCCATAGACCTTCCATGCTTGGTAGGTGATATACATTTTCTCTCCTTTTTGGACATCACCTCCAGTTCCTCGACCTTTTGGGTCAAGTTATGCATCTGACCCAGCCAAATGTTCAATTTCTGGTCCTTCTCGGTATCCTTGTTGGTTTTGGCGACAAGGTCAATGAGTTTAGCTATGATGTCATAGGAGTATCTCTCAAGACCACCCGGGATAAGTCGATCAATTAATCCTTTCTCTCCAGGATTAAGACTCCTATAGAAGCACTCCAGTAGGACTAGATCGGGAATTTCATGAGTTGGGCATTTCATCAACAGTTCTTTAAACCTCAGCCACGACTCATTAAAAAGCTCATTTTCCATCTGTTTGAAGGTAAGGATGCTATCCCTGAACCTCATCACTTCCACCGAGAGGTGCTCTATTGGTCCAGAGTCATTAACCACACTCATATCTCTTATTTCTGTTGAAACAAACGAACAAAACAAAACTACAAATCAAGTAAGTAGAACTACAACTAAGAAGAACAACAATTTTACTTAACTAGAAATTCTCAAATAACACCACTCCCCGACAGCGGCGCCATTTTGATGTTTGCGTAATCAATGACAGAACTTCCAATGCAAGTGTCTATGAGCGTCCAATAGTATAATAACCCAACAAAGGGTTGGGGTCGAGTCCCAAGGGAGTGGTTTCAAGAATTAATAGAAAAATAAAATTTAGGTCTAACTAGTCGTAGCTAAAAACATTAACGATTAAAAACATTGTATATTAAAGAGGGACACAAAAGTGTCAATTAACAATTTGGGGGTGTTATCACAAGTATAGCAAAAGCAGTAGAAATAACAAAGAAATCTATGAATGAGAGGGCATTCTTGGGATGTAACCGGAATACGGGTTAATCTAAATTATTGGGTACACGCTATCGATAGAGAATTTATAGAGTAATAGTGACTAGGCTAAGCTAAACGTTGGAATAAATTCTCTCTCAAGCAACTTACCCCATTTCAAATGGGTTCCTCTGGACACCCACTTGCCGCATGAAGACCAGCCTACGTCTTACCCCACTCACTCTCTCGAGCTGAGTGATAGGATATGGGACTAGGGTTCACCCTCTCGGGCTGAACCTCATGTCGACCCACTCCTTAGGCCATCAATCTAGTAGTCTTGGTTTCGCGACCTCTCTCTCGAGCAAGCCAAGAACACATAAATAAACTTGTATTTGCAACTACAAATTTGTTAAATTCATCCACAACTACTAGACGAAATCACCATTAAACTACATCTAATCTATCCGCAAGCAAGACCCAATAACAATCTTAACCCATATTCGCTAAATCACACCCCAAGAATTGGGGTTTTTAGCCACACATCAAGAGATATAAATTTATACCTAAATGATCTTGCATTCAAGTGGGTAGAAAGATTTAAGTCTTGTTACAAGCCAAGAATGAAGAATCCAAGAGACCCAAGTCCAAACCCTTGGAGACGAAACCCTCTTCTTCATCAAGTTTCCAAAATCCTCTAAAACTCAGAGCAAAAATAAAATGTACTAAAAATTATATTAATTTTTCTATATTGAAAATCTAATTCTAAGCTATAACTCTCAACGAGTATTTATAGTTTTCAAAAATTTGTGTTGCAGCGAATCATTCGGTGACATTAGTCAGAATCGCCGATTAACTCGGTGATTCTCCCTTTGGTGTAGTTCATCGCCATCTTGCACCATCCTTCGGCATCGTCACGCTCTGGGTCATTGGGTGACATAGTACTGCTTCGCGGAACTCCTCGGTGATCCGCCGACTGCTCTCTTTTTCCGCCGACTTGATCCTTTCCTTCAAGGCTCAGCACAGTGGAACAAATGGCGAAGTGAGACCCTTCGGCGACTCGCCAAGTGGATTCAGCGATCTTCAAGCCTTCATTTTGTCGTTCTTTTTAGCCCCTTTTTCGTTCCTTTTTGCGACGTAGTGTCCATGCTTTCCTTCAAACTTCAAATACCTGAAACTTAAGTGTTTTCATCAGATATTGAGATAAAATAAGAATTTGAAGACACAATTTCTATTAAAATATAGCCCTAAATGAGTTCAATTTGTGGACTCGTCAATGACCTCGACTAATGTTGCCCAATGGGTCACACATTGACATTTAGACCAAATTTTGGGGGATGTTATAAATAGCTCAAAGAAGATAGAAAAAGGAAGTTTTGGGGTAATGAATGTTTTCTTGAAATGAGAAAATTTTTAGAGAGAGGAACACTTTTACGTTGTGAATAACACTTTTTTTTAGTTTTGGGGGTTTTCAACTTTACTCATGAATTTGATAATTAACGTTGGAATCTAAGTGGTGATTGTTTGTAATTTCTTGATTTGATGTTACCCGTGGCTGCTTTCATGCAAGGTATAATTTCTTTACACTTTGTGTTGGGTGGCTAAAACCTTAAAGTCTAGGAGTGCAATTATGGGGTTGGGTGTTGATTTAATGTAGTGGGTATTGTGTTATTATCTATTTTGTTGCGGTTCATACATGGATTTGGGCTAATTAGCATGGGGTTAAATTATGGGATAAGATTGCAAACTTAATTTCTACTTTCAATCTAAAATTGATGCTCGAAAGAGATTAATTGGAGTGGGTGATTAGTTCGATACTTGAAATTTAAGTTTGATATATGTAATTTTCTTGAAAAAAGAGATTATTGGTGAGATCTATTTTCCTTATTTATGTATCGAAAGAGATAATAGTGTAAGGTATTGGGTTGTTTTTTTGTGCACATTTATGAGCCGGAAAAGAGATTCTATTAACTTATGCTATGAGATCAAATTCCCCCACCGTAGATTACTTGTTACTTATTTGAATTTATGAAACTTTGGTTTGATTGTGCCTATTGATAACCAAACCCTTTTCATTTATTTTGTGGAATAATCCACCAACTTGTTCTCATACTACAAATAATGAATTAAAATTCCAAACTTCTTGATATAATTCTTTGCACTATATCATTCTTTGTGTGATTCAACCCCGAATCTTACTTGGGTATCTTTATTAATGATGAACACTTACTCTTTCGATTGGTTTTAGAAAATAGTTTGAGCGTTATAAACTCTCTTTATGTTTAAATTTAAATGAATGAGCTTGTGAATTTAATGTATTTGTTAGTTATATTTTTACTAGTTTTTGGACACGTGCATTGCACGTGTACCCATCTAAATTGACATAAGTTGTTTCAAATTATCATTGTATAACAATAGTTTTATAATAAAATTACATGAATATCATTCATTTTTAAACAAACAATAGTTCAAATATTTGAAATCTACTCTTGGATACCAATAACAAATTAAATTATGACAGCAAAGTGTCTCTTCTCCAAATGAAAGATGAGATGATAATATTTAGTACTTTAAAATACTATAATTGCAAGCACAAATTAATATATGTATATTATTATCTTATATGTTAATTAACTACTGCAAGACAAAATTCAGAGAAAAGAAAGATGAAAACTGAAAAAAGAATCTGATAGCCACTTGTTAGAGTTAATTAAAATAGTATGAAGGACAACTAATCATCAATTTTTTTATTATTCTTAAGGGATCATATCAAGTATTGAATCCTACCAAATTAATTTTTTCAAAAATGAGCATGGAATACAGAAACATAGCATCAATAGAATGACAACTTAAAATATGATACGGTGTCAAAAGTTGAAACATTGAATTTGACTTTCTCCACTTCAAATTATGTATCATGTTTCAATCTAGTACACCCCTTCAAAAAAAGTTGATATAAAATTTAGTTTTATATATTCTATCTTACATACCCCTTACAAAAAAAAAACATAAATAAGTAATTAATAAAATCGTAATGACCATATAAAATAACTTTTATAATAAATTAATATTATACAATAATTTAATTGTTAAAAATATCAAGTAAATTATAGTTAATTTTTTTTTACAAATTACAGCAAACAAGTATAATATTAAAGAGTCATGATCTTATATTTTGATGCATGACCCTTTATTTTATATTCAAAGAAGGAAGTTATGTACGAAAAAACATATTCTTCCTAAAGATCATTCACCTTTGTTCTTCTAAAAAAAATAGTAAAAAAATGTTTTGTTCATCCCTAAAGAAGTTGATCCTCCAAATCTTAGCTTGCCCATACCCACTATATCACATGATGTTATTTACTCTAATATTTTTCATATTTATAGATGACAAATGTAGGGATAATCCAAAAAATTAAAAGAGAATGTGTATAGTCAATAGTTAGATAACTGCAAATTAATAATGATATAAATGCATGAGAATATTAACAATTTTTCTTGGATAAGGTGACTTTATGATAATACATGAACCATATTAAATTGTTTGTAAATTTCAAAATAACCTTTGAGATCCCTAAAAAAGATCTGTTATTTTTTTTTTGCATTGAAACATTAATGATTGCGTAATAATTTAGTTTATAAGCATAAGTTATTAGAGGACCACTGTTAATTTAGTGAATGAAAAATGGTCATTTAATTTTTTTAGAAACATTTAATATTACTTAATTAGTTTTTTGTAAAAAATAATATTTTAGTGTAGGGGTAAAATGATAATCCGATTTTACAATTTGGTGCTTCCCACTTTTAATATATATATAAAATATAATGATGATATGATATGATGATGATGATTAAATTAAATATACATACAGATTATAGATAACAACTATTATTAAATAAGATATTTAATTAGGAATTAATCTAAGGAAGTGCAAATGTCATTAACATTTTTATTAAAATGATACAATTGAAAATTTAAATTAAATAATTAAATTTTTTTATCACATTTTAATTTATAGTTGGGGTAAAACCGTAATTGAACTTTTACTTTTTTTGCTCCCACTTATAGTAATATTCTAGTTTTTTAACATGTGTGTTGCATGTGAATATCAATTCCAAAAATATATGTTATAGTAAATAGTAGTGCTTATTTAAGCGAAGATTTGAATAATAAGCTTAGAAAAAAATAATATTGCAGATTGTTTTGTGAATGTTCAGTGTGGA
Organism: Solanum piurae; assembly: GCA_029582685.1. Taxonomy (NCBI): domain Eukaryota; kingdom Viridiplantae; phylum Streptophyta; class Magnoliopsida; order Solanales; family Solanaceae; genus Solanum; species Solanum piurae. The sequence goes on from JAJOOO010029036.1 coordinate 20,109, forward strand.
TCGTCATATATATCTCTTATTTGTGCAAACCTCTTATCCGACTAATATTACCTTATAGACAATATTTTCTTTGTATGTTTCTTGTCATCTAACCAGATGTGCTTTGCATGTGTATTTCACATTAAATTGTTTAGTATGGAGAACAAGTACATTTTATATATTCACATATTTTCACATTTGTTGTGAGTTTTCTTTACAAAAATAACTCGGAGCATTTTAAAATAATATATTTTGAAGTTAGAACATCTTGTTAACTTGATAATACATTTGTGACATATATAATACTTTAATTTAAATACAAATACCTACCTAAATATAAATATATATTTGCATTAATCAAAATATTTATCTCATAAAATAAACTATTAAATAAATAATAAAAATTACTAATACAAATTTCAACTGACGTTGTTACAAGTCATATAAACTTTTCTTCGTCTAAAATACTGTAATATTAAGAAATAACAAATAAGTAAAACAAAAGGGCAATGTTTATATAGTAATAACTATTTTGAAACAAAATTCATGAGAGTCTAAATCATATAAGTAGCATTGATAAATAAATTCATTCATTTGTCTTGAGCATAAAAAACAAATCGTGAATATTATTTAAATTTTGGAAAAGATATTCAGAAGCATATATCTATATCACAAGAGAATTGTTGACAAAAATAAATGAATTTAGACTACATCATTTGGAACGTTACATACAAATGTATATATTAAGCAAAAAAATACTTATTATATCGTAAAAATTATTTCCTCAAGTACTCGAAGTAATGGAATATACCCTCTTAGGATAGAATGACTTTACTTCATCAAAATAGTGATACCTCATATTCTGCTAAACATCGAACTCATTCAATGGCAAAAAATCACACAAAAAATTTTAAAATGCAAGAAGAAGAAGAGTAGAAGATTAACAAAAAATTGTAGTTGAAAACTGAGAGGAAACCCCTCTATTTATAGTCAACAAAGGGTAGTAAGAACAAATTTTTTTTTTTGTCTTATCTGAAAAGTCATGTCCTTGTCGAGAAGTCACAACAGTTTGAAAAAGTCACAACTTATTGAAAAAGTCACAACTCTTTGGAAAAGTCACAACTTATTGATAAACTCACAACTCTTTAGAAAAGTCACAACTTATTGAAAAAGTCCCAACTTTTTGGAAAAGTCGCAACTCTTCAAAAAAATTCACAACTTATCGAAAAAGTCACAACTCATCGAAAAAGTCTCAACCTAAGTTAGGAATATTATATTAATTTAATATTCAAGTTAGGAGTTCATGCTTTTAAGTGAATATAGATATAGATTATATGATATGATGATGATTCTAAATAACCCTTCAACTTTTTACCTAGTCTGAAAAAGGTAGTTAATATATTTTTTTTAATCCTATGAGAAATACGAGTGAAGTGTCCTAAAAATTCCAAATATCCTCTCCATTTATCCAATATTGTTCCCCCACCCCAACCCCTTTTCTCCATTGTCAGTTCCCCGTGTTTTTCTTATTTCTTTTCTTTTCTTTTATATTTTTCGCACCTTAAAAAACCCAACCAATACCCCCTAGAATTTTCAAATAAATGTCATTCCTACTCCCTCACGTCCCTTTTAATAGACATTAGACTCACACATAAAAAGCATATAAACCGTCACACCTGAAGTCTACCCCACTTGACGTAACACGGGACCTAGGATCACGAGTGACCCCAAGCTAACCATGTGTCTGGAATATCATAAGCATACTATAAAAGTTACTGAATAAGACAAGTAGTATGCGGAAGCTAAAACAATGGATAACTGAAAGTGGGGAAAACCCAACTAGTCTGAATATATAAAATATAATGAAAGTCTAGTGATTACCGAAACACCACTTAACAACTCAAGTTGTATCTACTACTATGTCTGAAAAGCCTCTAACTGAGTTGAGTTGCTAGGACATTTCCCCAGCTAACCCTAACAAAACTGGAAACTGAAAGCAAAGACTAAAATGAAAGCATGTATATTATCCTCGGAATATGAGGACTCACCACTGAAGTTGCTGGATGTGGACCGAGAATCTATCTAAGCGTGATCTGGATACTTATTACCTTAACCTATATCATAAAAGGATGTAGCGCAGAGTATGCATCAATACTTGGAATGTACTGAGCATCCATGATATAGATATTAAGCTAAACAAATATAAGTAAGCTGAACAAAGCATAACTGAGCAATGACATAATCTGAACAAGAATATAAATACTGAAAGATAACTGAGAAGACCCAATATACCTTGCGGGGGATATAAAGGCATGACTGGATAGGTCACTAAATCTGATGCCCAACGGAGGGGACTTATAATCCTACACGGGCAGGTAGTTCTGAGACTATGAGGGTATGTTGAACCCTAGTCTAACTCAGTGCCAAGACTACTCCTCACTGAATATGCATATGACTAAAATGTAACTGAAAAACTGAATAGCTCAAAATACTAATATGCTAGCTGAGAATGCAACATTTGTATACTGAGAATGTGACATTCGAAATATGAAGCATGATTTTCTTTTTAACTGAACTAGCAAGTATAATTCATGAATTAGGAGAATTTACACCAACTAGGTTGTGAGTTTTATGCAAGGAATTATGCAACGCTTCAAAGAAAACATGATATTTATACTATTGATTCTATAGCAACATAAATCATAACCCTAGGTCTAAACAAGTTATGTGGAATCAAGGAACTGACTGAATTCTAGGGACCTAGTGGATGAAAAGATTCGACTAGTGAAATCCCACATACCGGGTGACGAAAACAATGGAACTTGAAGAAAATCTCCTATTTGTTCTTGGAAAGTTGGTGCCTCTTTTGTTTCTTTTTGCTCTATGATTTAATGAATCAGGGTTATAGGTAATCCTTGACTAGAATATTGGATTAAAGTGAGTAAAACGACGTAGTTTAAGCATTAAGTAGTCGTTTGGTACAAAGATCAATAATGCAGGGATTAGTAATGTAGGGATTGGTAATGCATGGATTAGTAATGCAGGGATTATTTTTATCAAGTGTTTGGTTCATTGTTTCTTACCTAGTTTTGTATGTGATTTAAAACTCTACAAAAAATATTCTTTCCAATTATACCCTTGAGTTATTATGGGATTTTCTATTTCATGTAATTGGGTCAAGGTAGATAATTGACGGACAATATTATTTTTTTATAGCATTTTAACTAGCTAGGAGAATAATTTTTTTTATTGTCATGTTCACTATTTTCTCACTTAAATTATTTGAGAGTAAATAATTGTCATCTTAATAAATTGGAGTTAATATCTCAAAAGGTCACACAACTATAATAATTTATAGAGAAAATTTATTGAACTTTGTTTTGTATCAATAAATTAAAAAAAAATCTTTATCATAAAATAAAAATAAAAAATAAACATAGCAAAATAAATTAAACTATTTTTATACTCGAGATGTT
>JAJOOO010029037.1:0-14982 GCA_029582685.1 Solanum piurae
AAAAAAAAAAAAAAAATATTCTGACAAAATCGCTGCCACAGCAGCGATTTTTAATTAAAAAAAAAGAAATTTTTTTTTTAGACGAAATCGCTGCTTGGGCAGCGATTTTGCCCTTTTGGTTAAAAATAAAAGTGATGTGCCCTTTTAGAATTTTTGACAATTTTTTTTGCCCTTTAGGCTCCGGACTCTCATATCGTTGAACCATGATTGTGATTTTTCATTACAAACAACAGCTTTTGGTGTTCACAGAAGTCGTTTACACAACACTGGACACTCTTACGTACTTTTTTGTCTTTAAACACAGGCAAAAAAGCATCCCAATTACATTATTTTTCCATTGTCAACTCCACCCAAGGACATGATATGGTAAATATTTAATATTACAGCGAAAATGATACTTATAAAAAAAATAATCAAAATATCGAATATTGTATCAACGTATATAATTACATATAAAATTCATATAATAAATGTAGCTAAATTATACTAGCAAATATATAAAATAGTAATTATTGTAAAATGGATGTCCACAGAAGTATACTTTACGTTGTAACATAAATGTATACATAATATATTTTGTGTTGTAACATACATGTACACACAATATGCATTGTGTGTAAGATGGATATGAACATAACATACTATGTATTGTGACCTAGTCATCCATATAATATATTTGGTGCACAAGTATTTACATGACAAATAGATATTCATGTATTATATTTGGAGCCCAATTATATATATGTATATATAGCCCTCTTCTTGTAACATAAGGTAAGAGTAACGAGAAAAAAACATTCAATAATAGAGAAAAATTACTACTACTACTACTATTTCTCTCTCTTTCTCCCATTTTCTTCTTGTCATTTTATTTTACTACACATATTTTATTTTATAGCACATTATCAACACGAATTTTCTCATTCTTGATCAAGAATCGATGATATGTTTTTATTGATGCCCTGAAGTCTATACTGTTTTTTCTTCACATATAATGATAAATATAATATATGCATGTTGATTGGTCTTACATGTTAAGTATACGTCTTCATTTGCTTCAATTTGAAGCAAATGTTTCACTACATACTTTTCACCTAATATTAGCAAACTTTTGATGAATATATATGAGATTTATTGTTTAATGCTTCATTAGTATATATATATATATACACTAGTTTTTCGACACGTGCATTGCATGTGATTGTCAATTCAAAAAATTTAAGCAAAGATTTGAATAATAAGTTTTGCGTAAAATAATATTGCAGGTTCTTTTGTGAATGTTCAATGTGGATCCTCATATATATATATATATATATATATCTTATTCACACGAACCTATGAAGATGATCAATGAAAAAATTTATTAGTTAAATGCAATAATGTATATATTTATTTCAATTTGATGAGGTTCAATCATGTAATTAGTTGTATCTCACTCATATTACCTTATAGAAGCTATTTGTTGTGTATTTTTCTTGTCATCTAACCAGATGTGATTTGCACATGTATTCCACTAAATCTGTTTAGATGTCATATGAACATGTGGAAAACACCTACATTTTATTTTTTAGAACTATTTTTGTATATTAATTTTTATTTTATAAGTTATAACATAATAGATGACGTTCTTTTTATTGGCTCTCATATTTGACTTCTCGATTGACTGTGTACATAAATCAAAGAAAGTTATCTGACTGTCCATAGTTAATTGAGAAATGTTTCCTCTTTTTTTTAACCGAAAAAACTAAAAATTAAAATTAAAGAATATATTCTATTAGTGAAATCATATATATAATCACATGTTTATCTTACACCCAACAAAAATATAGTTCATATACTTGTAAACAATTTTTAATTTATTCAACAAACCATGATTCGTTCAAGGAAAAATAACAACACTGTGTTATCACATATATATGAGCGGTATAATAATATGAGAAATTATTGGTCAAAAGTTAATATAAGAAAAGAAGAAGATAGAAATAATTAATGTAATAACTATGAGAATTCATAAATTATAACTAAAGAATGTAAAAGAGTGTGAATAACATTTGCAATAATTAGCAATAACTAAGAGAATTTATAATGTTATAACTAAAGAATTAATGTGCAATAGATGAATTTCTAATAAATTTTATACTTACATAAATAAATAAGACTTTTAATTAATGTTACTATTTTTTTTTATAGTTATTAGATTTTAATTTAGTGTAGGAACAAAATGAAAATGTTTATTCCATATTACTGCATATAAAATTTATTTTGTTAATGATAAATTTTAAATGATTCATATATATTCAAATATGTTCACATTTGTTGTGAACTTTTTTTTTTTAAAAAAAAAGAACTTGGAATTTTTTTAAATAATATATTTTGAAGTTAGATGATCTTGTTAACTTGATAATACATTCGTGACATATATAAATACCTACCCATATATATGAGTATTCGTCGAAAATACTGAAATATTAAGAAATAGTAAATTAGCAAAACAAAAGGGCAATGTTTACGTAGTAATAACTTTTTGAAGCAAACTTCCTGACAATCTAAATCACATAAGTAGCATTGATAAATAAAGTCATTTTTTTTATCTTGAGCATCAAAAAAATAAATCATGACAATTCTCTAACTCTCGAGAAGTTTAATAATTTTGGAAAAAGATATTCAGAAACATATATCTACATCACATGAGAAATTGTTAACAAAAACAAATGAATTTAGACTACAATAGAAATTAAACTAATACAAACTTCAACTGGCGTTATTACAAGTCATATGAATTTTTCTTCGTTGAAAATACTGAAATATTAAAAAATATTAAATCAGTAAAACAAAAGGAAAATGTTTATATAGTTATAACTATTTTGAAACAAACTTCCTAACAATCTAAATTACATAAGTAGTATTGATAAATAAAGTTGTTATTTTGTCTTGGGCATCAAAAAAATAAATCGTGACAATTCTCTAACTCTTGAGAAGTTTAATAATTTTGGAAAAAGATATTCAGAAGCATATATCTACATCACAAGAGAAATTGTTAACAAAAACAAATGAATTTAGACTACAATAGAAATTAAACTAATACAAACTTCAACTGGCGTTAATACAAGTCATATAATTTTTTCTTCGTTGAAAATACTTAAATATTGAGAAATAGTAAATCAGTAAAACAAAAGAGCAATGTTGATATAGTAATAATTATTTTGAACCAAACTTCCTAAGAATCTAAATCACATAAGTAGCATTGATAAATAAAGTTATTCTTTTGTCTTGAGCATCAACAAAATAAATCGTGACAATTCTCTAACTCTTGAGAAGTTTAATAATTTTTGAAAAAGATATTCAGAAGCATGTATCTACATCACAAGAGAAATTGTTAACAAAAACAAAAGAATTTAGACTACATCATGTTAACTTCATATATTGGAACATTACATACTAATGTATATATTAAACAAAAGAATAGCTATTATATCATAAGAATTATTTTCCTCAAGAACTTGAGGTTAAGGAATATACCCTCTTAAGTTAGAACAATTTTCTTCATATGAATAGTGGTACCTCATATTCCGCTAAACTTCGAACTCACTCAATGACAATAAATTACACGAAATATTTTAAAATGCAAGAAGAAGAAGAGTAAAAGGTTAAAAAAAATTGTGGTTAAAGAATAAGAGGAAACCCCTCTATTATAGTCAACAAAGGGTAGTACGAACTGTATTTTTTGTGTTTTATCTGAAAAATTATGACCTTTCCGGGAAGTCACAACCCTTTGGAAAAGTCACAACTTATTGAAAAAGTCACAACTCTTTGAAGTTATAACTCATTGAAAAATCACAACCCTTTGAAAAAAGTCACAACTAATTGTAAGAAAAGTTACAACTCATCGAAAAAGTCAAAATCTAAGTTAGAAATATTATAGTAATTTAACATTCAAGTTAGGAGTTCATATTTTTAAGGTAATATAGATATAGATATAGATATAGATATAGGAATGGTAGAGTTTATTCACAACAAATTAATGAAACGGCCAGTTATTGCAAGGTACTTTATGATGCCTTAATTATGGTAATAATTGTATTTAGTGGACTCTAACGAATTTTATATCACAATAAAAAAATTATAATGAAATGGTAAAAATTGGTTTCGTCAACTTTAACCGGGTCTATGATTTATGTGTTTTTTCAAAAGAAAATTCTTCTAATGTAATTTTAATGATTTAATCTAAAAAACTTTATACATGTTGATTTATATATGTTCCTCTATATGAAGATATTTTTATTGCTTTAAAAATTATATTAATTATTTGTACAATAAAAGAAAACTTATGAAAAGTCACAAAAAATATTCAAGTCCTATGATATCCAAATTATTTCTTCGTAGGGAATAGGGATCCACTTGCGATATGTAATATTCTATGGCTATTGAAGTGGTATGATGGTTAAATTCAATTGTAGCTATAGCTATGAAATAATAATATCTTAAAAGGATCAAGGATGAATTTTATTTTGGATTATATTTAATGTCATAATTGATTGAGGTAAGACGGTTGATTCAAGTTTTATTGCATCAAAAGGGTAAGATATCGATTAAAATCTCGATGCACCATGCATGATTATAAGATTTTGGGTTCAAGTCCCATCATATTTTGGCCTAACATGCCTAATCAGAGGCGAACCTAGAATTTGAAGACTACGGGTGCACTACAAACGGTAATACACGTTAGTTAAAGTATGTACCCAATACTAGTTTCTATGATAATTTTATTAAACATAAAACTACAAAACTACGATATTCATGTATAAATAGATTAAATGACTATCCCCCTATTTTATTTGAAGATTTTAAACTTCATAGCTAAAAACGAAGAAACAAACAAGAAAATAAGCAAATGGGATTTGAATGCAGTCCCTTCCTCAATGAAGTACAACATCTAAACCAGCTAACCCAATTGGTTTTTGTGTCTTCGAGGGCCTAATAAAATATATGTCTATCTCAAGGTGTACATATATACACGTATATATACATAATTTTCAGAAGTTAACGGGTGCAGGTGCATCCTCAAGGGTATATGTGGGTCCGCACGTCTTTGTACAAATAAGACATTGGGTTAAAGTTCCAATGCAATATATTGATGATATAATGATGACTGAGCAAATCGATATGCTCTTGATAAAAATTGTGAAGCTCGTCCCATTGAATATGTTTCATTCTTTGAAGTGAATGTAATAGCAATACAATGAAAGTTTGAAAGATGACAAGATAATTTTATGATTAAACATATGAATATGGACGTGAAGGAAAAAAATTATAATAGTCATCATTGTGATAATTATAAAAGAAAGAACATTATGAGTTCTCAAAATGACCTTTTAAAGAGTGAAGGTAATTTTTGTCATCAAAAGTAATTAGAAACATGCTTGTTATGAGACCTAACTATTTGATAAGTTTAAAAATCCTCCATCAAAGATAAGGAAGAGAAAGCGGTGATACACTGGACTTTCAAAAGTGATGTCGAGGTATGTGTATGTCATATATATATGATAAATTTTAAAACATGACAATGAACTTTTAATGAAATAATAATAATAATAATAATGAAGTATGTATATATGATTATAGTCAATTCATTGAAGAGAATGTGACTTGTGATAAGTATCATGAAAAATCGACTATTCTTGAAAGTGAATGTGTCAAGAGATGACGAAAATTATAAATAAGGACATATTCCAGTATGATTTAATAAATACCACAACTCACCCTAAGGGAGGTAAGAGAGAAATAAAGAAATTTTATTTTGGTATAATAATACGCATTATGGATGCCTCATTAAAAACCTTACAAGAAAAACTAAATGGGACAAAACCTTGTGAGGAAAAAAATAGTACATCGCATAATAACTCCCCCTGATGTGAACATCAATCCAAAAACTTGAATTTCTCATTCTAAGATTATGCACCATCTTCTCAAAAGTTGTACTTAGTAGAGACTTGACGAATAGGTCAACCATAGTATTACTTGAACAAACTTGTTTCATGTTGATATCGCCACTAAATGTGTTTCCTTCTCTCTTCTTTTATGAATCTTTCGTTCATAATCAAATAATTCTGCAAGTTCCTTACTTCAATTTTTATAAGCAAATAATTTATTGCCTTTTGAAAACTCTTCAAGAGTTGAATTCAAGTTATTAACTTGCATAACAATACGAAAGAATACTTGATCGAATTATTCCTTATGAGGATTATAAACAAGTTTTTCAAAAACTTGTATATACTTCATGCATTTTGAATCATTCAACAATTTTCACATCAGTTTTGTCAAGTGACTATATTCAATATTAAATGGATGATATCTTCTAGTGTGTCTAGACTGCAAGTCAAATAAACTTTACGCTTATCAAGATGCATCATTTCACTTTTCACTTGATAATTATTTATATGCCATCATGCTTCAATAGACGTAGAATTCATATCCTCATAATCTTTTATAATATGGTGTTGTATTGTATCAAATATATCATCGAAGAATTATCACTTTGTATCGATTCACAATACGACATAACTTATTGAGAGCTCATGACTTCATTATTTTCAGGTAGATACCCCTCTCATGAGGTTTCATGAAGTACTATGTCGTAGGCTCTTCAACAACACATTGTCTCCTTATTATGATCATTTTGATCCCTTGCTCCTCTACTTTTTTTAAGGATTATCTTATTTAGAACCGATTGGCTTATCATGCTTCATGCATATAGTAGACCATGTCCTTTAGGGACATTCAATAGGAGCATTTGCAATTTTTGGTTACTTCTTATCTCCTCCTTATGTTAGATAAACTTACATACATCTCAATCTATTTAGGAGAATTCGTCTTTGTGTATCATAGTACATTCATTAATCACATGTCGCACATCAAAATCTACTAGATGAAAAATATTTGGTCCCTGACATAAACCAATTAAGAGAAAAAATGATCATAATTTATTAGTCTGGTGCATACAATTACTTTAGTATACTATACATTATATTTCAGATCATGAAACTTTTGTTCTCATAAGCGGCGATGAACTATTTATCAAAGGCATTTAATGTCACATCAACTTAAATATTCATTAATATTATCAAGATAAATTGTCTTGATTACATATTCTGAAAATTGTACTCTTAACTCAGTTATATTGCACAACAATTTTGTGAATGTCAATCTGCATTTATTTCACATATCACATGACATGTGAACATGACCATGCTCATCTTTTATACTTTCAGAATTTAATCCTAACATTAGTTGATCCAATCAACCTATCATGAGAACACACAACAAAAAGAATTCTTGAAGAATCTTGTTCTTCTTAAGTATATATATCTAATAAGTAAACTCCAAGTTTACCATGACATGTGCCTTTTGATTTTAGTAATATGAGCAAAAATTAGCTTTACTACTCCGAAAGTAATTTTCAGATTTATTTCTTCTCAATCACTCTGCCCCTTCAAGAGGTGAGTCGTGATCCCATCACTGAATGGGCTAATCTGATTATCAGAAAATTGTGTCTATAATCGTATTATTTGTGTCAATAACTTTGTAAATGCCAAGTTACAAGATGACAATACATGAGATCATTTAGAAGGAGCATATATTAGGACCATGAAGTATCTAAACAACCGACTAGGTTGGTGAATAGGTCCATAAACCCATTTATACATTTCAAGAACGCAGGAGACTCATCTTAACTTTCATTGATGATGGTCTCACAATTAACTTGCCTTTATAACAAGTAATACAAGAAAATTCATCAGTTAAAAGAATTTTTAGATTCTTTAATGGATGTCCATTTTAATTTTCTATAATTTGTCTCATCATTGTAGACCTATGATGTCCCAGACGATCATGTCAAAGTACAAAAGCATTGGAATTTGTAAATGTCTTATTTACTAGGAATGCGCTTCAATTGCATGACCAAGGTCACGACCTTTTCCACGCTTAGCATGGTGGTCTTACACCTCATTTACTTTAGAGAATGGATCTATATTTTTAGCATTTATCAAAAGTTCTCATTCTTCATGAACATAACACATTCACCTGAGCATATCATCTTATGATATCGTAGTACCTCATTCCACATTCATGTGCATTATTCAATCACTTGTCTTCTTTCAGACATATTATGCACTGCTATCATATTCACTTGAGGGAATAAAGTGGTTTCAATGGAATAAGTTTCATGACTGAAGCACATTGTTTTCTTTAATAGTTAATATATCATCAATAAGTGCATTGAGAATTACATCAAATGTCTTGACAATATAAAGGCGTCTTAGGCCATAAATTGATGGGATATGAATCCAAAATTTTATGATGCATCAAGACTTTTAACCCCATGTCTTATTCTTTTGATGCGATAGTACTTGAATCTATATATTGTCTTACCCTCAACCAATGACATAATATGTCACCCTCAATCAATGAGCTAATATGTCAAAGTGCAATAGGATTCAGCCTCGAGCATTTAAAAATATTTCCACTTGGCAAGTCTTTTTACCATTCGAATCAGAAGACTTGCCAAGTGGAAAATCAATTACATTACTAATAAGTAACAATAATAATATTAAATCAAGAATAAAAAGCAAAAAAATCGTATTACTTTATTTGTAGTGAAGATCTCAATCTTTTATAATATTTTATATTACTTTACTTCTATTATATAAGCCAACAGAGAGGGGACGAACACAACACTAAAAGCTTGTACTAAAAGCTACATGTATTGTACTGTAATTTAGTACTAATAGGGGCAAGTTGGTAATTTTGAGAAATTTATGCTTTTGCCCTCCTCGATAGCTAACACGTGTTCCATTTGTTAGGTGTTGCTGACACGTTTGTCACTTCTTCTCCACCAGAACTGCATCAATCTCCAATCTCCACCCAAAAATACCACTGAAACACCCACTAAACCACTAAAATGCGATAAGCTTGCATCCAAAGGTCACCAACAATCACCACACAAACCCTTGATCTGAGGTTTTTAACCAATTTCCACAGTCGATGGCTCAAAATTTTGGTTAGCTTTTACAATTCTCATTCAACATATTTTATAAAATTATTTAAATTGCATATTCATGATATTTTTCTGTCCATTTGTTTGATTGTTTATGTTTTAGGCTAATGAATTCACTCTCCTTTTGCTCTACCAACAATTTGAGTCAAACTAATTCATGTTACCAGAATGTGGAGGGAATGTAGATTTATACACTCCATTGAAAAATTTTGCTACTCTGAAATTTCCGTGGATATTTATTTTGAATTACTATTTTAATATGCATGTTATGTTTGTACATGATTTCCACACTAATGCATAGGTGGTGTTTGATAAAATGTTTGAAATAATTGAATACCAACATAAGTTTCTTGCTTCTATTTTTCTTCTCTTGACATATTTTTCCCTTCTTCTTTCAGTGAGAATAAAAAAGTGACCACTGTAATGAAGTTGGTTGATGGTGTTATTGACGAGTCATATTGCGAGGTGAGGATTTGACTTCTCATTTTTCGAAAAAATTGTGTGAATATATACCATTTCTGAGAAACCATCAAACCTTGTTTAGTCAATTTGTTAAAACAACCTAATATAGCTTCAACTTTTTCATTGTATGTTTGCTTGTCAAGTATTTACAAATGTTCTTTGTTCATTATTATAGAGAGTAATATAATTCTTCAGTTCTTTTATGTTATTTTAAAGTACTATTCTTACACATAGTTATGATGTTGAAACGTCATATTTAATTTTCGAGCACCAAACAATTTTGAAACTTTACTGTGATACTTGAGTTCTTCTTCATATGTGGTAGTGGCAAACTGAGAAGACATAGGTACACCTCTAGAAAATGAAGAGGGTATCATTAAATATAAAAAGGTCCCATGTTGTTGTGTCGGACGAAGGAACATGGCATGCCCCTGGAAAACTTAGGCAAAGATTTGCCTGAAGTATGAAGAAGATGTTACTTTAGATGGATATCACTTCCAACTTGTATGGTCTATGTAATGCTTCATCAGTTCTCTTTCAATTTCTCATTGTGCCTCGCCCTTAGCATAACATACATGGTTAATTGTAAATGGTTCACTTTTCTTTAAAGATACACATGAAAGGGACTATGCAAACTCATTTAACACTCTTCAACAAATAAACCTTGAAATTCTTAGTAAAAATTCTCTAAACACATGGATTTAATATTAGCGAAAAAGAAAGATTTTAAGCAAAAAACTCACTCATAATTTTTTTTCCAGTAGGCATCAAGTCGACTAATCGTTGTGCATTTTACACTTTCAATTTTTTCGAGTTGAAGGTATTAACACTTTGTCTTTTTTGATTATTTTATGCTCTTATTTGTTATCTAGAATGTATTTAAGCTACAAAGGATTTATTTCTGCGTAAATGGCCTTAAGATAACTCTGCTCTGAGATATTAATTTCAGTCACTGCTGTTTAAAAATGTAGCACGTTTCTCCTAAATGCCATGCTTCATCTCCAATTATTTTTTCCAGTAGAGATCAAGTCAACTGATTGATGTGCATTTTACGCTATTGACATCTTTGAGTTGAAGGTATTAACACTTTGTCTTTGTTTGATTTCTTTATGCTCTTATCGCATTCTGCTTTCCACATCTCAATGGCAAAAGAGATCATGTGTAACAATTAACGTGTAAAAAATCATGTAGAATAGACAGTTTTATTTGTTCTTTGATCACATATTTCATATTAAAAATGAGATTTGCTTCACATTACCTTTCTTTGCTTATTGTGTGTTTAATTTCGTTATGTAGAATTACTTTTATCTATGAATAAAAAATGAGTTTATGTTGGTTACTCTTTGTCAATATGAAAATCATTACTACTTAAAAAAATTTTAATGTTAAAGGAAGTGGACTTTATTATTCGTAATAGTGTCTACTCATTTGGAGAATGGTTACATATAGTGCAAGTCAGCTACATTCTATAGACGGCGTGATCTATACTGTTGAGGCATGATATCATTTCATATTATATTTGACTATTATTTTACTAGTCCTTGACCTTTGAGCTATTTCATACATCATATACATCTTATCTTTGTCCTTCTGGTGTACAGTTGGTAATAGTGAGAATAATTTAACCAATCTTATATAATCAGTTGACATAAGAATCGACAATTCTTATCGATTAATAAAGGTTTGGATACTCATCTTGGAGGTGTCTTTTCACAGAAATGTCTTGCTAAGGTGCACAAGTTGCATAAACATAGTGCAACTGGTAACACTTCTAAAACTTTGATTGAAGTCCAACAATAATATTTGGCCTTACACAGAGGTGGTGAATTGAGTGCATAACATTTAGAATCTGGAAAATCAGTTCAACATGGAACATATGAAAAATTAATGCAGCTTCTGGTGCATACCAATACTTCCTTTGTGATCCTTTATATAACCTTAGAAAAAAGTAAAATTATATGTTCTTTAATTCCTTTTTAATACCATTGTTGGTCTCTTCTACATTTAAGTCTTTTTGGAAAATACATTTTAGTTGCATTTGAAGTAGAATTATGATTTGCGAATTCATAAAGTTAAAACAATCATATGGTCATGTTAGTTTGTTGAGCTCCAGTTAGTTATCGAGAATATTGAGCAACTTCTAGAATGATTTTCAGTTCAGTTCTCTTCAGGTATGGATAGGATAAATTACACCAGTGTTTTTCTCATGAACTGTATTCTACCACGTTATGATAGTGATTTCTATCTTCTTAAATTGAATGAGTTGAACTGTATACACTAAAATTATTCTCAACGTTATGATAGTGATTTCTGTAATATTGAATATAATATGTCGTGCCGTACTTGAGTACTTTAGTATTTATCTTTGGCATATATGAACAAATCATGTTGTATTCATTTTTATAATATAACTCAATTGTATCTCATGATCAGTTTTAGAGGTCTTGGAATATCTTTTTCATTTTGAGCAGCTGCACCAAAACAGATTAAAGAAGCTATAAAGTTGGGTGGCCTAAACAATGTTGAAGTGAAAAGTTATTTGCAGTTTTTCTTCTCAAACAATGTATAGTACTATTCTTTACCAATTTTCATGCCAATTCATAGCACTTGAAGTTTTGATAAATAGATTGAATGCTTCTTAAATTGAAGATATACAGTCATAGCTCTCAATCGTGAGATGCCCAAAGATCGTTATTTGTGTTGGAGTATATGTGTTCTTGAATGTTATAGTTTCTAGAATCGCATAGTATTCATCCAAAGATGGAACTAAAGTATATTTGTGCATACGACTTTGTCATATTCTATTACATACGTGGTTAATTTGAATTTGTAGATATAGTGATTGTACGATTTGACTAAAATCAGTCAAATAGGCAGGAAGTTATATGCACTTTATGTACACTAAATCATATCCCTTTGAGCTAGCTGAAAATTTTCAAATAAAACTTTCACTACTTTGCAGCAACGTTAATTTGTAAATTCATTTGGTTCTATTTTATTTATTTTCTATTCTATTACTATAGGATATTGCTGAAATGCTTCATCTTAATGCCTCAATTGCTATGAAATTTGCATTTGATAATTTGAAAGATTCAGTCTATCAAATGAGGGAGAAAGTAATTAAGGGCATTGATTGCTTTGAAAGTGTTGAATTATGAGAATTGCTTTGCAACGATGATGAGTTCATCTGCGAAGTTAATAAGGATTGGAGAGAGGAGGATAGCACTACTAATGTCCGTTCAATGTCTCAACATATACCTGAACTTGAGCTTCCAATTGTAAGAAAATGCTTCATTATTCACATGCCAAGCCTCATGTAACGAATCTGACTAGGTCCGTATTCAACAGTTAATGTTGGGAGACATTGTGATTTCAGTGGAGCCAACAACAAGGCAAGTAGAGGAAAGGGGATGTAGTCCACTGGACGAGATACTCATCTTACTGGTAGGTTTCACATACTTTTGAACTAATTTTGAAGAGTTGACTAAAAACAAGAAATAATTGAACTTTTAGGACTACTTATTTGATACTGCAGCTGCATACATGTTGTTACTTCCCCTTCAAATTCTGTTACAACCAGCATTATGATTGTTACTTCCACTTTATTCATGAATTAATTGATGTAAAATCTAATGTTTTGATACTTTTGCTTTATCATTTACTTTAAGGCATTTTAAAAAATAATTAGCAATAGGACAACCTAATAGATGTCATGCTCTAGAAATGCCTTAGTGCAATGGTTCACAAGTTTTTTTTTTTACAGCACTCTTACGCAAATAGTATATGTTGGGAATATGTTTTCAGATAGTTACCCATTGAAGTTTTTAAAGTCTTGCTACTTCTTCCATTCTTGCAACAAGGATAACTAGAATAATGTTATTATAAGGGAGAGAATTCAAGTTCCTCAAGGACTCTTAGTAAAACCATCTCTTTAAGAAAACAAAGGTTTTAAGGCTTCGACTTTGACAGAGGAGATGAAATCTATCTTTTGGAGTAAATTCTGCCAAATTAGACTCTCGAAATACTATCGTCTTTTAATTACGGCCTTAGAGACGCTTCCAGTGATTTTCAAATTATCTAAGAAAAACATTGTATTTGTAATTGATTTTGAAACTATATATTATCTTGATTGAATTGATCTTTTGATTATACGCCGAATTTGTTCTAATTCATGAGATAGTATTAGAGAGTAATTGTCACACCCCGAGCTACCCCCGAGACGCGGACTCTGCTGGCATGATCATGAGCATACTAAAGATAAACTGAATAATAGAAACTGTGCGGAACCTATAATCATAAATAAATCTGAAATGATGGGGAATACCCATATACTAAATCTGAAATGAATGAAAACTGATGAGTTTAATACAAAGAAAATATTAACTCAATACTAAGCTGAATCTAATTATGTTTGAAATAAGCATCTAAACTGACTAGAAATGTTGGGACATGCCCCAACTAGATCTAGCAAAACTGAAACTAAAGGAATAAAAATACTGAAAAGAAACTCATGACTATTGTCCTCGGAGAATGAGGACTCACCACTGATTCTGCTGAACTGGAGATCGGGAACCGATCTAAGCGTGATATGGATGCTGAGAACTTGAACCTACATCACGAGAAGATGTAGCGCAGAGTATGCGTCAGTACTTGAAAGGTACTGAGTATGCAGGATAGAATACAGCTGAAATAACATATAACTGAACAAAGCAAATAAGCAATGATATAATCTAAACATGATATAGATACTGAATGTTGAGATAACTGAATGCAGTGACCAATTTATAACATGCTGAAACTGAATACTGGATATACTGATAAATTGTCAATACAATAGAATCTGACTGAACTGCGAGAGCTACTAATAACCAATAATAAAACCACATGAGCTAAATATGGAGTCCGATGTATACGCCCCATCAAGAGGACCTAACATACCCGATCAAAGGTATAGAGGCATACTGGCGTGATCACTAACTGATATTGCCCACAAAGGGGACTTACACCTACGTGGCTCGTAGTTCTAGGACTATATGGGTACGCTGAACCCTAGTCCAACTCGGTATTATGCTACTCCCAATAGATTAAGTGATTAACACATTATGACTGAATTTCGGTAATACTGGATACCTCAAAACTGAACATGCAAAACTGAGAATGCAATAATTAATCTGATAATGATGCATTCATAAACTGAGGCATGTATAACTGAATACATTATGACTGAAATACTGAATAGCTAAAAATACTGACATGTAGATACTCATACTTGAAAACTCCTTCTTAGAAAACAATTCAAAAATCATATTATACTATGATCATTGATGACTTGGGAAGTCATACTGCATAAACATTGATGGTATATCTAGATACCATACTATTCATACATTGATGACCTACTCGATTGTCATACTAATCATGTTTTAGAAGCTCTTTCTCAAAACTCATCTTAACTTTCTCAAAAACTC